>ML861977.1:0-23820 GCA_009831015.1 Picea engelmannii | reverse complement strand
CCTGTAAAACATGCCAACATAACCCACACTGGGTGAACCACATATATCTGTGTCTCTATTGTATTGTGTATATTCTGTGTTTGATTTCCACATTTGTTTTATTTTATTGCTCCACGGTCCTTTTTATAACAATTGGTATCAGAGCGAAAGGTAACTTGTAGGAAAAGAGGGTTCCTGGTTCGAGTGGGAGAAATGGACGAAGATGGAAAGTTTAGGGTCGAGAAATTTAATGGCTAAAACTTCTAGTTATGGAAGATGGAGATGGAAAATTATTTATATTAGAAGGATCTATTCCTACCATTGGGAGGAATAGAAAAGAAGCCAACAACCATGAAGAACGAAGAATTGGAGGTTCTCAACAGAAAGGAACTAGGAATGATACGACTTAGCTTGGAGGCATCGATGGCTTTCAATATTTCAAAAGAAAAGACAACAAAGGAACTGATGGATGCATTGGATAAACTGTATGAAAAACCATCGACGTCCAATAAGGTATTTTTAATGAAGTGATTATTTAATATGAAGATGTCAGAAGGTGGGTCTGTTGCAGATCATTTAAATGAATTTAATATGGTTACTATCAACTAAGTTCTCTAAAAGTGGAATTTGATGATGAGGTCAGGTCTCTTCTAATATTTTTCTCATTGCCAGAAAGATGGAACGGCTTGGTCATGGTTGTAAGTAACTCTGTCTTTGATTCAAAAACTCTAAAATTTGATGATGTTGTTGGTGTTATCCTTAGCAAGGAAATGAGACAGAAAAGCACAGGTGAGACATCAGGTAATGTGTTAAACATGGAGAACAAGTGAAGACAAAAGGATATAGGAAAGGGCTCAGGGAATCACAGGAATTCTAGGAAGAGAAGATCCAAATCCAGATTGGGAAAGATAGAGTGTTGGAATTGTGGGAAGAAAGGACATTTGAAAAAAGATTGCAGAGCTCCAAAGAAACAAAGAGATGGACAACAAGAGAAAAATCAGGAAGCAAATGTAACAGGTGATGTGTTACAAGATGCTTTGATTCTTTCAGTAGATAATATTTCTGAGACTTGGGTAGTATATTCAGGGGATTTATTTCATGCCACACCCCATAGGAAACATTTTCTAGATTATGTTCAAGGTGATTTTGGATAGGTTCATTTGGGTGATGATGCACCATGCAAAAATTTTGGAAAGGGAAAGGTACAAATAAAGAAAAAGAATGGAAACCAATGGTTGTTGAAAGAGGTAAGACATGTTCCATATCTAAGGAAAAATCTAATTTCAACATGGTAGTTGGCAAGTGAAGGATGTATATCCATATTTATAGATAAGGCGTGGAAGGTCACCAAAGGATCACTGGTGATAGAAAAAGGAGATAAGGTAGTTACATTGTATTTATGTACTGATAATACTAACTCTTCTATCTCTTTAGCTTCTACAAGAGTGGATACAACACTTTGGCATCATAGGCTTGGATACATGAGTGAGAAGGGGATGCAGATACTGCAAAAAATAAACTTTTTACCATATCTTAAACAAATTGATTTGGATTTTTGTGAGCATTGTGTTTATGGAAAACATAAGGGAGTCAGATTTCTCAAAGTCAGAAAATAAAAGAAGACTGAAAGGCTAGATCTTATGCATACATATGTATGGGGACCAACTCACATATCATCTCTTGGTGTCTCTCATTATTATGTTACATTTATTGATGATGCAACTAGAAAAACTTGGGTTTATTGCATTCAACAAAAATCTGATGTTTTTGATACTTTTAAGAAATGGAAAGATTTGGTTAATAATGAGACAGGAAAAAGGTTGAAGTGTCTCAAATCAGACAATGGAGGTTCATATTGCAACAAGGAGTTTCATGATTAATGTTCATGCCACGAGATTCGTAGAGAGAAAACAGTTCCAGGAACACCACAAGAAAATGGTGTGTCAGAAAGGATGAATAGAACAATCATGGAGCATGCAAGGAGCATGAGATTGCATATTGGGTTTCCCTTATAGTTCTCGGAAGATGTTGAAAATACTTTTGTTTACTTAATAAACATATGAACTTCAATCTGTTTGGATGGTGACATTCCATAGGAGGCATGGATAGGTAAAAAGGTAAACTATTCATTTTTGAAGACTTTCGGCTGTGAAGCATTTGTCCATATTGATAAAGAAAATAGAAAAAATCTTGAGGAAAAATCCAAGAAGTGTACCTTTATTGGATACGATGTTAAGGATTTTGGTTATCTCTTATGGGATTATGAAAATAACAAAATCATTAGGATTAGAGATGTCATGTACAAACATCAGTTGTAGGGAAAGAAGCAAGAAAAAGAAAAACCAGAATACATAGTGCTTGATGAGATCACTGAAAAAGAAATTCCAAAGGTACCATAAAATAAAAATGTACAACAATAGGAGCAACATGTACCTCAAACTCTTGTGAGTGTTGTTATAATATCTACCAGGTTAAGTAGACCCCCTGAACAATACTCTCCTTCACTGTATTATTTATTGTTGATTGATTTTGTTGAACCAGAATGTTATGAAGAGGAAATGAAAGTAGACACTAAAAAGAAGTGGGAGCAAGGAATGAAAGAGGAAATGGATTCCTTGGTAAATAACCATATTTGGGACTTGGTTCAATTTCCTGCGGGAAAAAGAGCATTGCATAATAAATGGGTTTACAAGTTGAAGGAAGAAGATGGAGGAAAAGAGTGGTACAAGGATAGACTTGTTGTAAAGGGGTTTGCACACAACAAAGGTATATATTTTGATGAAATATTTTCTTCTAGTTGTTAAGATTACTTCAATTAGGACTATCTTAAGTCTTGTGGCAACAAAATATTTGCATCTTGAATAGTTAGATGTAAAAAAAACTTTTCTCCATGGGGATTTGGAGGAAGAGATCTATATGCAGCAATGTTATTGGACTAATCGGTAGGTGCGGACACTAACAGATCTCCCTAGATCCACCTGGATCTAGAACAAAATAGGACAGGACAAGACTCTTTCCCTAAGTTGTAGTCATTGAATTTGCTAATAGGAAGGAAAAAATAACATACCTTGATATCGCTTCCTTAAGTCTTTGTTGATCTCGCTTCGCTCCGATGCTCTCGTGAAGTCAAGTCCAGGACAACACAAACCAACCAAAGTGAAGATAGCAATATATTCAACGTCAACTTATGCATATGATCAAGGAATTACACAATAAAGTAAGAGAGACTTTATGGGAAAGGGACATGCCACTGTATCATATTAATTGAAAGTAGAATAATAAAGATACAACCTGATCGCCTTGATGTCGCAAGCTTCCTTTCAGTGACTCTTGGTTCCAACACACACACTTGTTCTTGAACTTGCATGAAGAAGATCCAATTCCGCTTGATAGACCAAGTAGAGCCTTCAAGCTTCTGTCAAAGCAAGGTTCTTCACACAATTCTTTCACCAATTCTTCATTCAATCTTGCTTAACCTTTTCCATGAGAAACCTCTCAATATATAGGAGAAGGGGAGATGGTTACATGGATGAGGATGATCCCATCAAATATGAGAAGTCAGTAAAATGACAACCATACGAATGCCAACTCATTTTCTAGAAGATTCCCTTCTAGAACCCTCGAGACCTCTTATCTTTTCCAAGTTTAAAAACAGGTTCTCACCCTGTGTATGGAGCAAAATATGAGAAGTTCGCACCATAGATGAAGGAGGCCTGCGAGAATGAGGGATTCTCGCACCCTAGGCCATATGCAGCCTGCAAACTCACTTTAAAAATATGTTTTCTGGAAGGAGACAAGTGCCACTTTTCTCAGGAAAAAGTCCTTGTTAGGAGCTTGAATACACCATTGTTAAGATATCACCAAGATGACCAAAATCATCTATAATAGAATGCCCCCCAAAGTATGAGGCTGGAATCTGTGACATCCGAAATACTTTGTAAACTGCATGTGTGTGTCGGAGACCAGGAGTACACCTAATCGGAAACCTGCAAAGAACCAAGCATCTGCAGAATATAATACTAGTTTTGAGGTAGGCATTCCCATACTCAGATCATAAATGAATGACATCATGAACGCAGGTCATGGCCACCAATCATACACCATGGATCCATGCCGTCAAAATATCGCATAACCACCAAGAATACACTGTGGATCTATGCAAGAAAATTCAAATTAAGATGACATAGCCATGAGACATACAAAGTGGATCTATGTGTCGATGAAAATCATACATACTCCATCGCAACCTGGGTCAAAAAGATGAGACCCAGGGTCTTCAATCCCGTCACCCGAAAGTATGAATCTAACCATGTGATTACATGTGCCGAATTCGAACATGGTAGAAACCACTTGATTACCGGTCATTGATGATATCGTTAACAAGCACGAGGGAAATCACCATTAATGTCAATGACTCCCAAGGTACACTAGTAGAATCCACCGAATGTGAATAAATGAGTTGAGGTCGAACATTTGACGGAATCTCCTGATCAGGGGTCAATGATGAAAACCCACTTTTGAAAGTGAGGAAACCTGCCATTGAGGCATGCAAGTTCCAAGGTACCAAATAATTTCTAAGTCTTGTTTCCGGATAATGAGCTGGAGTCGACGGAACAAAACTCATCACAGGAGGGCCTTGATGTATCCCCCATCAATGACACAAAATGAGTAACAAAGTTTGAAGGTGGAACATAGTATGATATAGGTTGAATTGGACACAGGGAAGGCCGACACAAAGAGAATGGACAACTACAGATGGCCGACTCAATAGAGGTTTCAGATGAACTTCTCTTGAACATATGAATGACACGACAAATGATTTGGCAGCACTGACTCAGAGATGACTATGGATATGACCTTGTGGCAAGTTGAATGAGAGACAAACAGATTTCCCAAACCGGCTTCAAATAATGAATAGGGGGTGTCATGTTCAAGAGTGACACTTACTGCCAATAATATGAATACGAAAACACATCCCTTTCCCAAATTCCCCCCCACCATTTCTGGCGAGTACCTCTTTATTTTTACGCAAGATTGAGGAGGATAACATATGCTTGTTGATGTAAGCTCATCCTTTGGATGAGTCCCTCAGAGTATGTTTAACGAACCCTAGGAAGGAGTGGTTCAGTCCCATTATGGGTCTTTCTATATTTGTTTAACGAGTCCAAAGATAGAAAACTCGAAGGTTTTTCATGATTATAGAGTCTAGAAAAACACTCAAAAGAGAACTCTCTCAGTTCCTTTTTCATAAAGTAGTCTGATGAGACCGAAGAAGAGATAAATTATCGCCTAACAGACGCTTCCTTCAAATACTTTAACGAGCGTGAAAATAGCAAGATCACTCGGAAATATTTTCATGTTTAGAGAGTCTGAAAAGAGCTTAAAGAGGACTGCAGGGGGTTCCTTTTTCGTATAACCTTTATGAGCCCGAAAAAGTGATAAAAGTGTGCTCGATTATGTTCTCATATATTTTTGAGCGCGAGAATGAACAAAGACCAAGCTCGAGGTTTTGTCTAAAAACCATAAAAAGTAATTAAACATGCGATGAAAAAAGAGAAAATATCTGTACTCCTTCATGTAGACTTCGAAGTCATCGTATCTACAAAAATTTGCACTCATAGGGATATTAGGCATTAGGTTTGATGAATAAAACAATTATAAAAATCAACAAAAATGGTAAAAAGTAAATATAAGTGGGTAAAAGTTCTTTCACCATAGTCATTGTGACTTTGCTAAGATTTTAGCCCAAAACACCTATTTTTCCCTTGAATTTCAGTGCTCAATTGCGGAAGGTACGAGTAACCATTTGGCGAACCGTCTCCGTCAGTGAGGTAAGCTCCCTATCTTCTACCTTTTCATGGTTCAATATTTTGTTTTCATTGGCAAATTTCAAGTTTTTGAGTTTGTTTTAGGGCCAAAAATTGTGCCCAGGCATTCTCACAGGCTATCCATATGGGACCTGTGAGAATGCATGATTCTCGCAGGTGGCCCCAAAGGCACCTGTGAGAACCTCGCACTGTGCTAAAGGGGCACCTGTGAGAACCGCAAAATGAAAATTTACTTTTATTTTGGCTCAATGAAAAAGTGCCAAGGTTTGAAATGAGTTAATGACTCTCTTCTTATGGTTCTTGTGCAGGCATTTAACCATCATGATGGTTCTAGAGTGGCGCGAAAGAGAGCATGAAGAAGATGATGTTATTGCCAAGAATGACCCGGGCACCATTGCCTCTCTACGAGATTGTGGTCTCCTGAAATTCTTTTGGATCCCGGGTATGAGGGCCCAAGTCAGGCTATTGGAGTACCTCGTTCATATGTGGGACGTGGACCAACAAGTATTCCACGTGGGGGTCTACACATTGTCCTTGGATATTGAGGATATTTACTTCCTAACAGGATTATCATGGCATGGGTACCACGCTAGCTTAACCAGTAGCCGATGTGGTGGGCTGCCTATGAGTGAGTATTGCCGTCAGTACTATGTTCTAGAGGCGGAAAGAAGCAAAGGAAAGGTGGCCATTTGGGGGGTCCAGGATTTGACCCTTCGCACCATCTTTTTCACCATTGCTCGTATGGCTAGGAGCACTACTCCACACATGGCTCTCCAAAGCTATTTTCAATATGCCATAGAGTGTACTGAGCCTCGGGTCTTTAACTGGTCAAACGCAGTCCTTCGTAGCATAAAGAGCCAGTTGACAAAATGCAGGAAAGGTGACCTGAAGAAATTTGGGTACGGATCACTTTTGGTGTCCTTATTTCTTGAGAGGGTTCCCTTGCTGAGGTTGTAGGTTGAGTGGGGTTTATCGGCTCTAGAGGATCCGAGGATGCTGAGGTGGTGTAACCTCATGGCTCGACATGTAGCTGGGCCTATCATCAAGTACAATGATTCGTTCTTTGACTGGTTGCAGCCACAGATGCTGATGGTTGATGATTATGCCTATGCCAGATTGGATTTTCGAGGGGACCCGAACTTGGCCCTACCTAAGGATGCTCAGTGGGGTGACATGGGTAAGAAGTACACATTTTGTTCTTTTAAATGTTTTTGTAATTTTTATCATACGAAATGTTTTTTAAGTTTGCCCATGAACTGATCGAAAAATCACTTTTGAATGACATAGATGTGGGGACATACCGACCTCCAGGTACGTCGCCTATTCAGTGACGAGGAGAGGTGTCTCCAATGACGTGATGGGATTTGAATATTATGAGGCAGTGGAGAAAAACTTGGAGGGGTTGACTGCTGACATTCCAGACATGACTATCGAAGAGGTCCCTCGGCGTTATCAGCACCATACTGTGGGTGTGTTAGAGTCTATTGGCCGACTGCTTCGTAGGGTTGCCCAGGCAGTCGTGTGTTATCATGAGTGTCATCCACGATGCTACTTTGTAGAAGCTATGAGCTTCAAAATTTGAAATTTTGGTCCTCGGACATAAACTTTTTGTAAACAAACTTTTGATCGTTATATACATATATACAACTTCTATCGTCTTATATTGTGTTGTGTGATACATATGATGTGATTGATTTATAAATGGACCAAATGTATGTCTAATACATAATTAGCTAATGCATCAGTTAATGTATTTAGACATCTAGGAATATGTTGATACTCAATATAATCAAAATAACGTTCCAAGAGGCGAATTCGCAAATATACTCGTAATAAAGTAGGACTTCGAATATCATAGACATTACTTAACTGTAGTACTACTAGCTGCGAATCGAGTTGTACAACCAAGTGATGGATACCGAGTGAAATAACATCAATCAATAATTCAATAACGACACTATACTCTGCAATATTATTGGTCGCACGACCGATACACACACCTTGTAGAGTGATAAGTTCGTTCGTAGGGGTGTAAATTACCCAAGCAGCAGAAGCAAGGTTTTGAGTACTATGGCTAGCACCATCAATAAAGCCAATGTGGGGTAGTGAAGACTTCGACATCTGGAAATCAAACACAACGTAACATAAGGGAAGAGACCAAATAACGAAAAAAGCATACTATAGTAACACACAAGAAGTATGATACAATAAATTACAAGTACTCATGCACAGGTGATCTTAGGCATTGTACTTCTTTAAGTACAACCCATTTCTAGGTTCACTCAAAGGGATACCATCATAATCTACTAACTCATAAGCTCTTTTCTCCAAAACTCATCTAACGATATAAGGACCTCGCCACATGGATTCAAATTTTCTAGCTCCTAGCATATCCCGATCCTGTTCGTAAAGGAGAACCAAATCTTCTTAGGAGAAGACGCAAGGCTTGACATGTTTGTCGTATTGGGCCTTGACACATTTCTTATGGGCTTCTATGACTAGGGTAGCATCGCGTTGAGTTTCGTCTAATCGCATGAGATACAACAAACGTTCTTCTTCGGCAGAGGTGTTTGGTAGGAGTTTGACGACTAGTTTCAGGGAGGGTATCTCACATTCAATCGAGAGAATGGCTTCAAGACCATAGACTAACCAGAATGGTGTAAACCCAGTAGCAGACTTAATGGACGTCCGGTAAGCCCACAATGTTGAAAACAACATTGTGTGCCAACTTGTTTTGTGAATCCCTATCATTCATCGAAGCATAGTTATGAGAACTTTGTTAATTGCTTCGACTTGGCCGTTGTCTTGTGGGTAATAGGGCGTTGAGTTTTCATGGCAAAGACCCAAATTTTCAGTGAGTTTGGACATCATGAAGTTTCTAAAGTGGCTATCATGATCGGTGACGATAGTCCGAGGAACACTAAAACGAACTATGATGTGATTGAAAATGAATAATGCTGCGGTCTTTTCGGTATTGTCAAATGTCGACATCGCCTCGACCCATTTCGTAAAATAATCTACGGCTACAATAATGTATCCATGCCCCCCGACCGAGTGGGGGTGACATGTCATGAAATCGATACCCCATTTCACAAAAGGACTGATGAAGACCACAAGGTGAAGAGGAGCAGGATGTGACCATATTTTATGGTTGTAGGTCTGGCAAGCGTGGCATTTTTGGACGACAATTATACAATCGTTAAATAAAGAAGGCCAAAAATACCCAGCTCATAAGATCTTCTAGGAAGTGGCATACCCGGACATATGACCGCCACAGGCTCCATAATGGTAGTCATTTAAGGCTTTCTCGGCTTCGTCAAACGTGAGACAACGCTGAAAAACTGAGTCAATTCCATGACGATAAAGAGTATCACTGAGGATAATATACGGACGGGCTTGGTAGCGTATGCGATGACGATCAGTACTGGACAATTTGGGTTTGAAAGTCTAGGTTTGGAGATATATGATGATGTCTCTGTACCAAAGATCATCAGAACTAATTAGGAAAAGGGATTCATTAGGTAATGAATCGGCTGCTACATTTTCCGTTTCAGAGTAGGGAAAGTCGCATATCAACTTGGAAAAAACTAAGGATTTCTTGGACTTAGCACGTTTGAACTCTAAGTCAAAATCCTATAGTATCACAATCCAATTGGAGTATTTTCCCCCTAGCAGTTGTCGGGTAAGAACGTGTTGCATAGGGTTGCAGTTAGAAATTACCGTAGTCTTGCGAGAGAGGATATAGTGCCAGAAACGTTGAAATGCTTGGATGGCAGCCAAGGCCAGTTTTTTGACATGTAAATACTTGGTTTTGGTAGGCGTTAGACTTCGACTCAAGTAATAGATAACATGTTCATCATGAGAATCATCCTCCTGAACAAGAACCATAGCGATGGTGTAATCCGAGGCTGGGAGGTAGAGGAAATAATCACGACTGTAATCGGGGGGGGAAGAGAAG
The DNA here is from genome assembly GCA_009831015.1 of Picea engelmannii. Classification (NCBI taxonomy): domain Eukaryota; kingdom Viridiplantae; phylum Streptophyta; class Pinopsida; order Pinales; family Pinaceae; genus Picea; species Picea engelmannii. The sequence goes on along the minus strand of ML861977.1, from coordinate 14,055 downwards.
CGGAGCACATGTCAGGGACAGTTTCAGAGCTTCGAAATATTTGTTTGTGATGGTGTCCCATAGGAACTCGGACCCCTTTTTGAGTAGGCGCGTAAATCCAAGAGTTATCTCGGCATAGTTCGGGATGAAATGATGAAGAAAATTTTCTTTCCCTTGCAAACTTTGTAACTGGCGAAGTGTAAAAGGAGGATGGAGATTAAGAATTGCCTCGACCTTCAAAGGATCTACCCTGATCCCTTGACATGAAATGATAAAGCCTAGAAGTCGACCATATCCGATGCAGAAAACAAATTTGTGAGGATTCAAGCGTATATGGTAAAACCGACATCAGAGGAAAATGGCTTGGAGGTGTATGGGATGATCGACCCGGTGCATGGAATGAGCGGGCAAGTCATCAAGATATGGTTGCATGATGTTCTTGATATCATGGAAGGCATAAGACATAGCGCACTGAAAAGTTGCGCCAGCATTTTTTAGACCAAAAGGAAGTTTCCGATAGGCAAAAGTGCCCCAAGGACAAATAAAAGCAGTTTTGTGTTGGTCCTCGGGAACAATATTGATTTGATTATATTCGAAGAAACCATCCATCAGAGAGAAGATTTCACTTCCGGCGCAATCATCAACAATCTGGTCGATGAAGGGGAGGAAAGTTGTCTTTAGGACATGCTTTGTTAATATCCCTATAATCAACACACATATGGATTGTGTCTTGTTTCTTGTCGATCGGGACAAGATTGGAAACCCAATCAGTGAGAGCCACTGGGTAAATAAAGCCAACTTCAAGTTTGATAGTAGCCGCTTTACGTGGGTGAACTAGACAAAGGAATTCCCGGACAGGTTTAGCGTCTGGGTATGTCTTAATCTCATGTATTACAATGTCGGGGTCAATACCCGACATTTCTTCATAGCTCCAGGCGAAAACGTCATGAAATTATTTGAAAAGTGACTTGTCAGTGACGATTTCGTCAGGGGAACATGAAGCTCCGATATGCACATTTTTGACAATTCTAGGTTTGATGGATATGTCGAGGGGAATAGTGGGTGAGATATTGCTTAAGTTCCCTTCAGAAAACACATCATGTGTGGACTCGGGAACAGTGGAAATGACAACAACGGTCGACGAGGTTGAGATCCGTTGGTAGCTCTCGATGGTGTGTTGTTCCAGGAAGAGGATGGAACGGTGATGTCCATCGTCCTAGGGGGTGTCTTCCATGATAGACATAATCATCTCGTTTGTGGGAAAAATAACGTGGAAAGGATCCAGAGATAAATCACCAAGAGAGGGGGTAGAAGAGGTTTTCGATTGAATGGCCTGATAGGTGAACTCAACCAGACTCAAAGGCATTTCGTCGACGTAACGAGTATGATCGCCGAGGTCGGGTACCATCCATGGGTCGTGAGACGCAGGGGTTCCGGTGGATATCATGTTGATTGAAGCAACGGATGGATATGGAACATCGGGTAGTGGGATGGGGAAGGTACCCATTAACGAGGAGTCTTTGAGAAGACCCACACCTACGTTCTCATATCCGGGGGGGTTTGGAAATAAATGGTACGTTGCCAGTGCGTGTATCTGAGTTAAAGAATGCTAATTGGTCGACGGTAATTACCTTTCCTTGATGTGGGAAATGTAAAACACAAAAAAGAGTCGACACAACTGCGTGCATGGAATCAATCATTATGGCCGAGAAGGAGGTTGTAATCGAGAGGAGCGTCAAAGACTTCCACTTCAACTTGGACCATTTTTCCTTCTAACGTGATTGGCAGTGAAGGGAGGACACTGTAAGTCTTAAAACTAGAGACATTAAAGGCTTTGAGTGTGTTATGATATTCAGTGAAAGAGGGAGAGCCGATGGATTTCCAATAGGTAATAGACATGATGCACATCGAGGCACCCTCATCGATAACAGTTCTACAAATGTTTTTGTCGGAGACAATCACTTGTATTTGGAATGTGATCTGAGGGGGTAACCTTGGAATGTAATATTCCAAGTCAAAAATTATTAAATTCATATCCGTAGGGTCGATTCCATCGATAGATTTCAACAGTGCCTTCCGTTGTATGGGACAACTTTGAAGGACTTCGAGGGCTGACATCGCAGATGGTGCTTGGGCCAGATCTTCAATGATGATGTAGTTCTAGGTAGCACGGGCATGAGGATTGAAAGTCGATTTTCGAATGACGCCCTTTGGAGGAGGGCGAAGGGCTGTGTCAAGGCTTGGTCATTCAAGATGAAGAGGACCGTTGGTAGGTGGGGTCGTAGGAGACGGTTGAACTGGTGAAGGCGGTACCGTATCAACCTTCTTTTTGGAAGGAGAATAATCTTTGGCACGAGTGGTGAGTGCGATGTCGTTCTTCTTTGAATCACCAGTACACATTAATACATAGGACATAGTGGAAGGGGAAGGTTGGTCATGAATGACCAATTGGGCCTGTTGTTGAGAGGGGAAGGGTTGGGGCAGTATGGCTGGAGTGGGAGGTTTGCGGGTCCCTTGAAGGAACTTGTTAACCTCAACATGATGTGGACAATCCTTCGTGTAGTGAGAATCACCACAGATAAGACAAGGGTATCAGGGTTTGCGCTTATCCCTATCGTCAACAGGTGGTGTTTTGGTTCTCTCTGCTTGCGAAGTATTTGTGTCCTCCTTATTCTTACCCTTTCCCTTTCTGGATTTGTTTTTACCGGTGGGGGTAGATTGAACAACATTTACCTCAGAAGTCTTGCTGGTGGGAGGGGTAGGAGACATAGCATTTTGAACATTAGAAGAAATGGGTTTGGGGTTTTTTCTAGAGGCAAAATGTGGTTGGGCATGGAAAGTGCCAATCACACTATCAGCTGCATGAGAAGTAGTAGGAGTAGTTGAAGTGGCGGAAGTAGAAGGATGAGGCGCATCAGGGAGTATGTCGTAAAGAGTACCCGTTTGTGAGTAAACGAGGTCAAGGTATTGAGCACGACTAATGGCATGATCTTCCATGACAACTCCACCCATGGTGATGTCACGACCGATGTCTTTCACAAATGATTTTGTGAACCACTCTACCAGTAATTGATTGAGAAGTTTGAGTTTGATGAGACGTCGTCACCGTCGCCATTCATGGATGTGATCAGAGATATGAGTGGCTTTGGTTTTCTTAAAAGAGCTCAAAATCTCGGTCCTTGTTTCATAATGGATCAGTAGTTGGTAGTGGGTGAGGAAATCCATAGTGAGGGTGTTGAAGTCGGTGAAGAAACCTCGTGGTAGTTCTATGTACCACTTCATGGCGGAACCCGTGAGAGTTCGTTGAAAAAGGCATAAACGAATAGAGTCATCCATAAAGGAGTTGGATGAGCACCAAAGGTGAAAAGTCATGACGTTATTGTTTGGGTCCTCTCTCGCTTTGCCATCGAATTTAGGAATGTCAGATGGTAGCTTGGTTGGTATAGTGGGCCATTGGGGAGAGTGACGGATCGGATCATTTAAAATCCTCGATAGATCCAAGAGGTCCAGGGTGGCTAAGAAAGGTAATTGTCTATTCACATGCGGGTACTGGTGGATTTGGGGAGGGAGTGCCATCGGCAAACCAGTGGGACCATAAGCAGTCTGCATATAGTGCGAAGATCCAAGCAGATTCGGTGGTTGTTGTGGAGGGAAGTAGCTCATAGGGTTGTACCCTTGAATGTGGGCATGGGGTTGAGAATTCGAGCCCCAAATAGGATTGGACGTACTTGGATATGGTTGGCCTATATTAGGGGGTATAACAGAGGTAGCTTGAGGCTATTGCCCCCAGTCGATTGAGGATTATGTTGTATCAGATGATTCCAATACTGGGCCAAGGATGGAGGTATGTTTTGTCCATAGGGTGGGGTCGGTGGGGGTTGTCCTCCAATTGGGGGTTGTGTTCCAATCGGGGGTTGTGTGCCAATTGGGATTTGGGTTCCAATCGGGATTTTCCCTGCAAGGGGGGGTTGAGTCAAACCTCCTTGGTGAAATTGTCCACCAACAGGAATCTGGTAATTCAGTGTGAACGATGGAATGGTTCCATTAGGATCAGCGCCGCCGATAGAGTATGGAAAAGGTCCTCTGAAAGTGGGCGGAGGAAGTGTCAGAATGAAACTGGGAGCAGAGTGCCCAGAAGAAGTGGGACCACCAGGAGTTTCGGATGTGATTTGCGTAGGAACAGGAATAGAGGCATTCAATGCATGGTATCCAGGTGGAAGTGTCGGGGTGACTCTCGGAAAAAGCGGTGTGCCAATAGGGGCTTGGCTAGCCGCGGTAATCTCGGTTTGAAGACTCGTAGTATCTATGTAATGGGCCATTTGTAAAGGGAGAGTCAGGATGTGGTCGGCTCGCGGAGCTTCTATACCCAAAAAATAGTAATCAGTGGTCAACGGTACTGCGTCTGGATCAGATGTTTCGGGTAGCTCAAGTGAGATAGTGATATCAACGCCTGCGCCCGAGCCAGAGAGGTCCCGTCTAAAAATGTTGGTAGCCCAAAAAGGATCTTGACCCTCAGGTCCTAGGAAAGTCTAGTTGGTGATCTAGAAGACTGAACAACTAGTTCTCCGGAAGAATTCAGTCGCAGAATACGTCTCTTAGAGTCGGGGTGAAGTCGAAAGTCCTCTCGAGAATTGGAAATTCCGAATTGTTCTAGAGAGTCAGTTCTTTCCTCTTGTGGAGTGGTGACGTCTTGGACTTCACTCTGTTGAGGAGACCCCTTCGGTGAGTTGGTAGGCAAGGGTTGAGAACCTTCCATATTTTCTGGGGGTAAGCCCTGCATTCTACGTGAACAACATGGAGGGTCAATTCTGAACGAATTAAAAAACTGACAAAGAAAATTCTATGGTCAACTTGGGTGAACAAACAACAAGTGCTAGTAAAACAAATCTAGGGAACAAAACCAAGCAGTCAAGACCTTCTAATTCCAAAGTCACTAGTTGGAGATGAAATCCAACTTCACAATGACGGGATAAGAAGGGGTTGGGCTAGGGTGGAAAAGTTACGTTGAGGACCTGCTTAACGGACTTACACCCTGGTGCAAGCTCCCACACATAATCGTGGGTATACCCTCCAAGGAGCCCGAGTGAGTTTGGCCAACGTCGATTCCAGGTACCGTGAACACTTGCCCCTTCACAGTCACCCTGTGTAAGACCCTATGAAGATAGGCTACTAAGGTTACCACCAACAACAATAAATCCTGGGGGGATAGTCGACAGTCCGATCCACACGCAAGGGCAGGGTATCTAGCCCGAAATCAGCTTGAGAGGCTTCCACTCATCATTGTGGGTATACCTCCAAGTGACCCCCATAATACGTGTAATCTCTACACCGATATCAACAAAGCAGGGTGAGTGACTCTGTCAATATCAATGCGACCTCGGGTTTGACCCTTGTGTGAGAAGGGCTTCCCAGGACAAAATGTTGCAAAATGGAATTTGACACTCCTTACCACAGGATTCTATTGTGTGTTTTGTGCTTTGGAGAGTGTATCTCTCTGCTTGTTCCAAATATCTAGCCTAGCTAATGTTGGTGTGATAGAGTCTTAGAAAAGAGTTACTAGTTTGATTTTAAAAATTTGCGCAATATTATTTAAGATCGTTGTTGCTCAAAGGAGACAGAAATGAAACTGATGTTGTGTGAGACTCTAACCCAACAATGCATAGATAGGAATGAAAGATATCAATTATCATTCTATGAATCCTATTTACAGGAGGGAAAGAGAAGTTTTCTGGAACAATCTTGAACTACGATATACAATCTTCTTTGAAATGCAAAATCACAAACAATGCCAAATCTCTATTTGTTCTATTTCAACAATTGATTTCCAATATTTTCAAAATAACAATTTCTTTTAAAAAGAAAAATGCTTTTACTTTTCAAAAGGAACCACACAACGGTGGTGGAAATAAGGAAAACCAATAATTAACGAAAAACAATATACAAAACCCAAACCAATCTTTCAATGAAGACAAAAATGACAAGCAGACAAGACTAGTCTTTTCAAATGCATGAGGGCAATAATTTTCCAAGCAACGGGAAATTGAGAAAGACAATTAATTCCAACTTTTAAACCGATCACCGACTCCCAACCAAAAAAGCACTCAGATCCCAGGATCAGAGATTATATCCTTGCTAAGAAGAGGCCAAGAGATGACAGTTGAGAAAAAATGAACAAGAAGAGTCTTTGATTTACGAAGACCACTCGTTCACAAAATCCGAAGTCAAGAAACAATCAATCAGTGGCCCAAGAAGTTCTTTTTAGACACACATACAAATCTGGGCATTTGAGCATCCAAAAACCTTAATTCCAAAAATTTGCAGATGGGTTCGCAGGCTAGCAGTAATGTACGGTGCGAGAATGGATCATTCTCGCAGGCTAGTAACAAGCAGAGTGCGAGAATCTCACACTGGACTGAAAGGCAGAGTGCGAAATCAAGGGGTTCTTGCAGGCCACAGAGGGGTTCAGTGCGAGAAGGCCTGAAACTAGGAAAATTTTTGGAAAAAGACAAAAATTTTGAAGGGACTTCTGGACCCAGAGAGTCTGTCAGGGTTTCCTGAAGACTCATAGATTGATAGAAATGAAAAAAGGTAAGGCAAGAGCAAATGGCCAAGGAAAAACACCAAAAACCACTAAAAAATGGGTTGCTTCCCCAGTGGATTCACCAATTTTGTTATCAGACTAATCGATATGTGCGGACACTAACAAATCTCCCTAGATCCACCTAGATCTAGAACAAAATAGGACAGGACAAGACTCTTTCCCTAAGTTGTAGTCATTGAATTTGCTAATAGGAAGGAATATATAACATACCTTGATATCGCTTCCTTAAGTCTTTGTTGATCCCGCTTCGCTCCGGTGCTCTTGTGAAGTCAAGTCCAGGACAACACAAACCAACCAAAGTGAAGATAGCAATATATTCAACGTCAACTTATGCATATGATCAAGGAATTACACAATAAAGTAAGAGAGACTTTATGGGAAAGGGACATGCTAGTGTATCATATTAATTAAAAGTAGAAGATACAACCTGATCGCCTTGATGTCGCAAGCTTCATTTCGGTGACTCTTGGTTCCAACACACACACTTGTTCTTGAACTTGCATGAATAAGATCCAATTCCTCTTGATAGACCAAGTAGAGCCTTCAAGCTTCTGTCAAAGCAGGGTTCTTCACACAATTCTTTCACCAATTCTTCATTCAATATTTCTTAACCTTTTCCATGAGAAACCTCTCAATATATAGGAGAAGGAGAGATGGTTACATGGATGAGGATGATCCCATCAAATCTGAGAAGTCAGTAAAATGACAACCATACGAATGCCAACTCATTTTCTAGAAGATTCCCTTCTAGAACCCTCGAGACCTCTTATCTTTTCCAAGTTTAAAAATAGGTTCGCACCCTGTGTATGGAGAAAAATGCGAGAAGTTTTCACCCTAGATGAAGGAGGCCTACGAGAATGAGGGATTATCGCACCCTAGGCCATATGCAGCCTGCGAACTCACTTTAAAAATATGTTTTCTGGAAGGAGACAAGTGCCACTTTTATGAGGAAAAAGTCCTTGTTAGGAGCTTGAATACACCATTGTTAAGATATCACCAAGATGACCAAAATCATGTATAACAAGCAACCACAGGGGTATGAGGTCAAAGGGAAGGAAAATTTTGTATGTAGGTTGAATAAGAGCTTGTATGGCCTAAAGAAAGATCCAAGGCAGTGGTATTTGAAGTTTGAAAGGTTTATGCCAGAACAAGGTTATAGTAGATGTAATTCTAATCGCTATGTTTATTTTAAAAGGATAGAAAATGGAAGCTATAATATTTTGTTATTGTATGTAGATGACATGCTTATTGTAGGGTCTAATATGAAGGATATAAATGTGCTCAAGAATAAATTAGCTAATTAATTTGCGATGAAGGATTTTGGTGCTGCAAAGAAAATCCTTGGTATGAGAATAACAAGAGGCATGAAAAATCACAAATTGACGTTGTCTCAAGGTGAGTACATAGAGAAGATGTTGGAGAGGTTTAGAATTCATAATGAAAAACCAGTTAGTACACCTTTGGCTAGTCATTTCAAATTAAATAAAGAAATGGGTCCTAACACACAGGAGGATATAGAGTACATTGTTGACGATTAAAATCACAATGAAGCCTATGCCCGCAAAGTGTTGCTAAATCCTATTATTATAAAATCTAAATAATACTAGTAGGTGGGACCCCCTTGTAGATTGGAGATTAGGTATGGTTCTTATTTGATGTTGTGCTACTGTTCAACATTGCTTACATGGTGATATAATATTGGTTTATTGGCGATGGGGAAGCATGTTCTATGTTTTTTTGCTGCTCTAGGCTCAAGTTTTATTTCACAACGACCTATGTTATCCTCTTTATCACTGTTATCTGTTATTGGGATCTATTACTAGGAGACCTGGACAATAAACATGTTAGCAATAAAATACACAAGCAATTGGAAAAAGGAAAAAGGCAATATAAAAGCAAAGGGAAGAAACTAAAATCATGCTATATACTATACTACATGCATCAAATTTTAATGGGTTGTTGTTATCCTAGCTACTGAGTTAATAGCTATGCGATTTTTTTTTAGTTATATAGTTGATATGCATGGTGATTATGTTATGGAATAAGTTGATATGGATCGCGCTATTAGTGATGGTTCAATACATGGTTTTCTTAATTGGATTATATAGTTGATATGTATTATGGTCAAGTTGGAAATGGAAGGTATGATGTGGGTGGTGTGTTTGACAAGTAATAGATGCCAATTCCAATGCATGGTTTAAATGAATGGTTAATGGATTAATGTCTGGCGTGTACTAATGAATTAATTGACTATGGGTGGAGGCAACATGCATTTACTGCACGTCACCCTTACTCCTTCCATTGGATGCCACCCTAGTCGGCCTATTGTTCAACCTTGTTGTTGTGGTTATGCTATGATTTTCAAGCAGGGAGGAACCACTCGGCTAGCTCATGTTTAAAGTGCTTGGATTATAGGTATGTATTTTTTTGGCCATCCATGAGTTTGCTTTGTTATCAAATGTATATTGGCTCGAATGTATGGGTTGCGCTTTCCTTAAGTATTGAAACTGTGTAAAATTGTGATTTTTGGAATGAAGCGTTGATGGTTTTCTCTGCAATGATGTTAAAGTCACAGTGTTATTGGTCATCCTAAGTGTTAGCATCCATAAAGGCTCTCTGTCATCCTTGCTGGTTTAGTTGGAGGGTTTCTCTTGGTATTGAATGGTTGGTTATCTTCATGCATTTTGTATCACCATACCCAATCTTTGGCTTTTATGGGGTTTAATGGTTAGAAGCGCTTTGTGTCACTGCACATTGTTCACTTGGGCAATGGGTTTTTTTGTTGGTCACGCAGTGGGTTATATTACTTCCTCTCAGCCCTATTATCACCTCAGTGTTGTAGTTGGTTGACTGGAGAGCCACGAGGGTTATACCCTGTGTGTGCTAAGTATCATTACCAAGCCAAATTGGAGCCTTACTCTTTTGTTAGGGCCTCTCTTGTCGCGGGATTGGTCACCCTGTCCATGAAATGAATTGTGGTTTTGTCTGTGTGTGCACCGTTGGTCTCAGAGGTTTTCACCATTGAGAGGAGTCGAATCTAGCCTCCCTGTGTTGGTTCACAAAACAAAACCTTGACTCCTCAAGCCTAAGGGTTGATAGAGAAGATCGTTGTGGCCTGTCGGGTTTACTATTGGTTGTTATGGATTGGTGTAGAGTTTATTATTGGTTCACCCTATTGATTGTATGACAATGGTGTTGGTTTTGGCATCTGGTCACAAGAATTGTTATCATTGGGTGGTTAAGCCCGACATGGTTAATTTGTATGAGTGGCGTTCCTATAAGCATGAGTCAATGGTTACTGTAACTGTGTGTTTTTAATGGCCAAATGACTATTGAAATCAGGGTGTTTAAGGGATTTCCACCCACTGTATATGTTATGGTTATTTGATTGCATCATCAAGAATGGGCACACGTTTTTACATAGTATGATTTGTTACAGTTTGATTGATTTAAGAAACTCTGTTGCTATCTCCTTATGTTGGATTGATAGCTTGACAAAATAGGTTGGGTTAATGATACTGTGACTGTGTGTTTTGAATTTTTCAAAAGGGAATGTTGCATTGTGGCAATTATGGCGTGGTTATCCATTGTGTATGCTATGGATATTTTTGGTTGCGCCCAAAGATAATCACAGAGTTTTTGAACATGGCTTGTTGTAGTTTGTTCATTGTTTGTAAAGTCGAGCCTGTTGTTGATGCCTCATTGAATTGGATGGATAACCCAACATTCTGATTATTTAGAATCACGTTGAATTGGGCTTGTACAGTCACAGAATTACACTTGCGTTGGTTGAATTATTTTGTGTTTTCTACAACATAGAATGAGTTGGAATGGTGGCTATTGTCTCTCTATTTAAATGGCAAGTCAGGGTTTTGCAATTTAAATCTGAATTATTGGGTTATATGTCCACTATGTATGTTTAATGAATGCCATGCATTTTAAATGACAGGCCCGATTGCAGTGACAATATAACTTCATTGCAATTTTGAAACATGACTTTTGAGTGTATTTGATGATTGAATTAATGTGTGGGCAATGGTTGATTTTGATGATTAAAATAGTGTAAATGGTTACTATTATACATTGAGAATTGTTATAAGATGTTAATTGGATAAATAAGAGGAACACAACTCCCTTACAGATTGTTATGGAATGCATATTGTTTTGATTTTTGACACTGTGTAAATATTTGGTTATGAACAGTGAACTAGTTAATACATAGTAGTTGTTATTGGATCACAATGGTCATTTGGTTAGTGTATTTCCTTTTTCAGAATGGTTATATGGATTACTTAATGAATTTTATGAATAGTACCCATGCTCGTTCCGCACCATTATTTCAATTTTCACTAATTACAACCCCATCGCCTTCCCACATTCATTTTTCACTCCCTATTCTAAAATTGATTACAGTCAAGAAAAATTCTGTGTTGAAGCAGTTGGAAGTAGCAGTGTCTTGGTTGAATTACAGTGATGTTTTATTTGGTTGCAATTGATTGTCGTTGTCTTTGAGCAGTAACAATATTTTTTCCCCCTCATCATATCATTTTTCTCTCAATACAAACCCCTCACATATTCCAGGACCCTTAGTTCACCCCCTTCTCATTGATAAACAATTAAACAATTTGTATGGATTGGATTGCATGAGTCTGATACATTGCTGAGCCAAATCTATTTCATATTTTTAAGAGTTGTCATGTATGGTTATTTAAAAGACTATTTCTAATCAATCATGCATGTAGGAATGAGTTTTTTCAGCCGAGGTAGCCATGACCGAGGAAACTGAGGGAGAGGTAACTAGAACATAGGCCCAAGAAGGCCAAGGTTCTCCATACATTTTTATGCCGACTCACAAGATCTTGGCCAGTTGTTTTAGGCTGGAGTTTTCAATTGGATTGGGCAAGGAGTGGTATTTTCTAAGTTCTGCAAGCCCCTTGCCCAATCCAATTGAAAAATCCATCCTGAAACAACTGGCCAAGCTCTTGTGAGTCAACATCAAAATGTATGGAGAACCTTGGCCTTCTTGGGCCTATGTTCCAGTTACCTCTTCCTCAGTTACCTCTCCCGCAAGTCTCATGTTGGGTGGACAATTTCCTGCCATCCATCATTTTCAGGAACCTCAGGTTGCAATAACACATGAGGAGGCACAGGGATACCAAGGGATTTTGGAACTTGGAAAAGAGGCCGACTTATTTGACCTTCCCCCTAAGATCATGTGTACTTGGGAGGAGTTAATCTATTGGTTCCAATCCACTTACGAGCAATCTAAAAGACCATCCAAGAAGTTAAGGGAGTATAATAACATTACCTATAAGGATGGTGAGACCATCAAGTCCTTCAACTTGTGTTTCACCAAATTATACAACCAAATCCCCAAACTCATTCGCCCCCAGAACCAAGCCGCTTTCATGCATTACTACAATGCATTGCCTTCCCCCTACCATCATATGATTGAGGAAAACTCCATTGATAATCTTGGTTCTGCTTTGCATACTTTCTCAGAGTATGAAGAACAACTTGAAAGAACTGGTCTTCCCTAGGGCGAATCGGTTAGACAAACAGACATGTTAGCCCTCTTACAGCTAGTACAAGACATGAAAAATCGTATGATAGCACATGAGCATAAAGGATCTGTCTCTCCTCTCACCCCTGGAGCGCCATCCTCTTCTGCACTCCCCTTTAGAAATCCAGTTGAAAACAATTTTCATCCTAAAGCTATCTTACCTCGAAGTTGGTGTAACTTCTGTGAGGAGCACTACGAGGAAACCACGTGTGAGGTAAATAAGAGTGCCAGAGATAAGATCTTTGGTAAAAGACAAGAAGCTATTATCATTGTCCTAGATTTTTCATAGCTATAAGATGTCATGATCATCAACACTAGGAATAAATCTTATGCTCCCAAGGGAAAATTTGATCCTCCCCGCAGTTCTTCTAGCTCGAGATCATCCTCAATCGTTGCTACACTTCTGGTTCCTAAAGTTCCTGAGAGTCAATGAATCACTCCCCCTCTCCCCTCTTCCAAATATAATATCTTGAATCAGTTGGCCAACATTAAAGCAGATGCAACCCTTCTAGACATGGTTGTCATCTCTGAACAATAGATGCATCTGAAACAATTCATGGAAGGAAAAGCTTCCATTGTAGCCAATATTTTTGAAGAGAAAAATGAAGAGGATTCTTCTGTAAATAAAGTAGGTGTACATAAATTTAGATACCCTATAAAAAATCCCCCCTTTTATATTTCTGTAAAGATTATGGATAAGATTTCCCATTGTTGCCTCATTGATGGTGGTTTGGGCCCGAGTGTGATGTCGAAGATTATTATGGAAGAGCTAGGCTTGTCATGTACAAATGAAAATTCCAAAAGAATGCTCTCCTATAATAGTCTACAACAAACAAACATAGGCGATATTAAGGATGTGACCTTGGTTTTATGCGCTCATCCTGAGATAAGGACAACCCTCAACATTCAGGTAATTGATATGTCTGTAAGAAATTACTCAATTATCTTGGTAAGAGATTGGAAACCCTTAACAGGTGGATACCTCTCACTCGACGGGACACATTTATCCGTTCCTCGGAATTATAAGAACATTATAGTCCTTAGAGAGGGAAGAATTTCACCCTACATAGAGAGTGTTCCGCAATCTAGCGTAAACTATATTGAAGAGGACCTAGGAGTGTATTCCATATTTGTTGAAGAGGATAATATTCCTTTGGAAAAAATCAATTTAGATGATGATATGTGGCATATGCACTTTGATGGTTCATGCTCTAATGACTATAATGGGGTTGGCATTATCTTGGTTTCCCCGCAGGAAAATCTCATAATCTGTCCTACAGGTTAGATTTTCTTTATACAAACAATGTCACTAAGTTTGAAGCTTTATTATTAGGCATTGAAAATGCCCTTAATCTTGGTTGTGGTCACCTTTCAGTTTTTGGATATTCTGAGCTTGTTGTGAACTTGATATGTAAAATGTGCTCTCCTAGCAACACGTTGATGGAACAATACTCTCAAACTGTTTGGGTGCTTATCTCGAGCCTTCTATCTTTCAACATCACTCATGTTAAGAGGGAGTTGAATTCAATGGCTGGTTGGTTAGCTGTCTTTGCAGCTTCTCCTAATCAACAACTTTTTCCTCACGGGCCTGATTATTCTTTTCAATCTCTATATTGTCCATATATCCTTGATAATGTAGGATCTTGGAAGTCCCTCCCTAATGACAAGAGAAATTTTTCTTTCATTCAAGATGAACCTCTTAAGCCCAAGGATATTACATCCATATAAAACAATAAGATTCTTCGGGGCTTGACTCCTATTGAGAGTTTGTTTTCATCGAGTGATGTAGGCAATAAAGAAAAATAGAAAGAAGAGGAGTTACAAATGAAGGTGGGTGAAACCATCCCCTTGAACATTGAGGTATTCAAATCTTCAAGGAACATTAACATAAGTGCCCAATGTTCTGATAAGG
>ML861976.1:11534-23821 GCA_009831015.1 Picea engelmannii | reverse complement strand
CTAGTTTCCTAGGGCTTTTAAAAATTCCGCAAGGTTGTACCAATGACATCTAGCTAAACAGGTAATCAAACTCTTGTAAAGGACCAAGCGACATCCACATGCTGCAAGGTGACATCTAAATAACTAAAATTTGGTACACTTTCACTCACACACAAAAGTCACTTTTTCACTCACATAGCCTCGTCTCGAAACGTGGTGGTCCAAGTAGGTTTCCTCCAAAGGGATTCTGAAAACACCCCATCTTTTATTGATAGGACTATCCACTCCCACTTTTAATCAAACGAGGTTGGTTTTCACCCCCAGCCTCACAAAACAACTTCATCTAAAATCTTTCTAACAACTCACTAAGTTGTCCTCCATAGGAGGTTCCAAAAGAAAATTTTAGTCTAGGTAGGATTCCGGGGGTAGGCATCCAAATAACCCCCCGTTATCTGGTTCTCACATTTTCAAACATAGAAGTTGACAAATAGGGAACTTCAAATCCTCCAAGTCCAATGTTCCAATCACCATAAGGCAGGGAGATACCCATGAAGGGTCGAAGGTCGAGGTTTGGTTGTTCTGTGCGTCCCCCCTTGAGGCACCCACCTCTTGGACGGGATCCAGCCCGTGACCCATTTCTTAGGCCGAAAATCTAAATGTCGCACTTGGACCGAGGTACCTAGTGACGAACTTTAGGACATCTACCCAGGTGGAAATTGTGGGCTGAAATGGCACCTTGATCGGATTTTGTGTGGCTATTGGGAAGTATCGCCAGCTCTTTTGGGATATTGCCCCTTCTACCCCTCATTATAACCAGTTATTTCATCCTTCACTAGTGTCTCTTCTGGTGACTTCAGACCCCACTGTTGAGAGCTATTGGAAGGTCCAGTTCTATTTGAGAGGAAGGGCGTTACGTCTTTTAGGACACGAGCATTTTCTTTCTTTTTGATTCCCCCATGCAGACAAAACCCTCTTACCCACATATATTCTTCTTTTTCATTTATGTATGATGCACATCTGATTACAGTTTGATTTGGATATATATATTGTGTAAACAGTCATAGTAAAGACTTTTGTTCCTATATTTTTCTCACCACTTTTTGCACACATTTCACACAACTACTCTGACATCATAGGGGAACCACAGAACCCCTGTCGTTCATGATTCTTGCTCAATCTTCCTCCTATCTTAGGGGGAGTATCTGGTCATACTCATTCATCGATACCTCCTTCACACACTCCTGTGAGTGCTACAATCTTAGGATCAGCTTTGCTTGGTTCTACCTTACTTGGGTCCACTTCCCAAGGTCATACATTCACTTTCTCTCCTTTGCACGGAAGCGGGGGACCCACTTCCTCTCAAGGAGGGAGCACCAACCCACCTAGTCCCCATCAAGGGTCAGGTTCACAACACACTATGGCCGGAGCTAACCCTCCACCCCCACTACAGATGCCATAATTGGCCTCTCTCAACATTCCGGATCTCACCAAGCTTACCAATGATCCTATATTGCATGACACCACATGGCCTACAATGCCAACCAAACTTCCTTCAAACATACCAAAGTTTGAAGGGAAGGCAGGGGATGACCCCGCCAATCATGTCATGACTTTTCATCTATGGTGTTCTTCTAACAACATCATGGATAACTCTATCAGATTACGATTATTTCAATGCACACTCACTGGCCCATCAGCCAAATGGTATGTCGAAGAAAAATCAGAGTCCCACACAACCTTTGAGTCCTTGGCCAAAGCCTTCTTAACTTTCTTCCAATTACCCATATGCCATGAAAATGGTATAGAACTACTATCTAACTTCAAACAGACCTCAGCCACCCACATCGCTGACCACATTCATGAGTGGCGTAGGCGACGTAGTTTGTGTAAAGAAGAAACCACCAAGCAACAATGCCTTGACTAGTTTCTTAGATCACTTGTCACTCTCCTTGGAAAGGATGTTGCTTCCACCTTCCCTCAATCTGAAGAGGAAGCCATCAGCAAGGCTCAACAATATGACTTCATTTATGCACAGTCAAGATACCTATACACAATACTTCCTGATCTTCCAAAACCTGTGCCATTTGGTCAAGACAAACCAGGAATGTCTCACTCAGCAGACGAGCTAATAGGTGCCACCATACACCATAGTCCACAACCCCAACCACCACCGATGTATGGAACGCCTCAATACCCACCAGCATATGGGGGCACTTCTTATTACCCCCCACCCCCTTATCAACAGTCGTATCCTGTTGCTATACCTCCACCCATCAGTGGACCACCACCGGCACCCCCCATACATCCCCCTCCTCCAACCACCAGTAGTACTCCCTCCACATCAGCTTATAGTACTAGTGAAAGAACTACACCTTCTTATGGACCTTATGGAGCGGCACCACCATAGAATCCATACTTTCCCTTTCCCGGTCCTCCACAACCCATGGCTCCCCCACATCCTCATACGGGGGTAAATTTTGTTCAACCCTCTGTTGCTTAACAATACCAAAATTTTGAATAGTTGAACACAGCCAACCCAACTCATCCATCAAACAATACCAAGAGGAAAGGAAGGAACAGGAATAACAATAACCCTAGTCAAGGCGGGAATCAACCACCACAGCATCAACCCACTGGGGGCAATCAGAACCAAGGGAACCAAAACCCCCAAGGGGGCAATAACAACAAATGCCAAGGGCGGAATAATGTTAAAACCATCCACCCTTGTTCTCTTTGTGGCGTGTTCGGTCACTACACTCACCATTTCCCCCAGATCGCTGATTTCAAAAGATTGAAGGATTCTGGGAGCATTCCCCTATCGCCAGTGCAACCTGCCCCTCAGCAGGCACAACAACAATATGCACAACAACCCCCTCCCGCCGTGCTGCAAAATCCTATCCCACATCAAGGTGTGATAAACACCCAACAAGACACGCAGCATCCACCACCTCAGGTGGGCCAATACCATAACCCCAACAACCAAGTAGACCGAACAATTCTCCTCACCAGCGAGGAGGAAATCCTTCTGCAAACACGGAATCGTCAGTATCCAACTGAGTCTACTCCTATCTCTCCAGAAACTAACCCTACACCGACGGGACCCCCGTTGGTGATCCCTTGCCTTCCACCGAACCACCATTACGCATCCCTCGCATCCCATTGTGCAGGAATGTCCACAACACACAGGCTAGGGCTGCTCATAACTACAGCTTGGTAGATGACTTAGCACAATCACCGGCTTCCATGTTAGTTTTGGAAGTCCTCCAGACTTGTCCTACGCAGTGCAAATCACTACTTTATACCTTGGGGGCAGTCGACCCTGCTGACACTCGACTCATCACCTTTGACCTTGATAGCTGTGAACCGCGTCTTCCCACCGCAGTTGCTATTCGAATACCAATAAAAACATGGAACATCACCATCCATCGGTGTATCATCGATGAAGGGGCATCCACATGCATCATGTCCAAAAAAGTATGGCAGAAACTTGGTTCCCCGGAACTCATAACTTCCGCCATCACATTACGAGCTTATGACGAATGACCATCCTCTCCTGAAGGGCTCTTCCAAAATGTCCCCGTGGAACTTGGAGGCAAAACTATTCTCATTGACATCGAAGTTATTGACGCTCAACTCGATTACAATATCTTGCTCAGACGTAGCTACATGCATGCTATGAAGGCAGTGGCATCTTCTGTCTTTCGGAAAATTATGTTCCCTCACAATGGGAAGATTGTAACCATTGACCAAGTCTCACATTATGAGCCTAACCCATTTGCCAATATCGATAACATTCTTCCTCTCATTCACACACACAACGACGCATATCCACTTGTTGAGATGGGTCCTAGTATTTTCAAAGATCCATCCTTGTTGGGGATGTACCATGGAGCACCACCACTCCTTCCCCCTAATCACGTATGCATTTTATCCTCTAACGAAACTCACATGGAGGATGCTCATCCTCCTCAGGAGGCTTCAGTCATTCCTGATGTCTCAACAGTCGCAGCATCACTCCCACAGGAGCCTCCTGCGAACTCGTCGACCCCCACAGTCCACGAACCCACACCCCCTCAGGGGCCTAATCCCATTTGGAAGACAGTCCCCCGACCCCTCACTCAAATTCCCTTCTTTTACCCTCCACCCGGTATAGAAGCTTTCCAAGTAGCCGCAATGCTCACACTACCCAATATGGTGTTAGCAATCCCAGTGTGGTATTTACATCCACCTGAGATGGTCCCTCGCCCACAGGAAGGCCTCCCCATGACGATTCCTGTCCGCACCCCCACTTCCCCCATACTCCCCACCCCCCCTGCTACAACTGGGGGCAGGAGGAAGAAGAAGGAGCCCACAGCTCCAATTCCTCCGCACATCCCACCACCTTGCGCATTATGTGAGAAAGAGGGTCACCAAACTAACAATTGCCCATTACTACCGGAATTATGGAATTTAATTCCCCCCAATCCAACCCCCACACCACCCATTACTACTGACACTCAACTTTCTAGTAGTAAAGGGTTGAGGACCAAATTTGTGTGTGCCATCTGTTCTGAGTATGGCCATTATACCCATCATTGTACAACACTGCCTCGTTTTAGACAGGCATTAGCTATCATATGCCAGGACTTTCAGAACAACCCACACCCTGCTACGTCCCCCACAACAAGTATCACTGACATTCATTATGTCACTACTTCAGTCAATGAACGCATGAGATGCCCTTGCTCTCTTTGTGACTCATTAGCAAATTTTACATACCAATGTCCCATGATCCTGGAGTATCGACGACGTCAATTAGCTCTACACCATCAACCCGCAGAGGCGATCATTGACATCACTTCACCATTCGAGGATCTTCATGTCATTTTGACCGAACCCGAGGCACTCCCAACGCCTCCTTGGTTCGTAGATGACGTATCTGAGGATTTTCCCCGTAACCCACCCAACTCTCCCGCTCATCCCCCTACGGAGACTCTCCATCCCACCACTATG
Source organism: Picea engelmannii (assembly GCA_009831015.1). Taxonomy (NCBI): domain Eukaryota; kingdom Viridiplantae; phylum Streptophyta; class Pinopsida; order Pinales; family Pinaceae; genus Picea; species Picea engelmannii. The sequence goes on along the minus strand of ML861976.1, from coordinate 18,850 downwards.
GGAACCCCTCAGTACCTCAATATATGGTTTATGTCGAGTGAACCCTCACTCTCTCCTAACGATACCCCTTCTTTTTCTTCAGTAGGGGGTAATCCCACTATCACTAGGATCACTCCTCACGATTCATTATATTCCCTTCGTTTCCACTACGACGAAGAAATACTGGAAGAGATACAACACCCAGACTCTCCCTGGGATGCACTACATCATCGTGCTCTCTTCCTTCTGCAGGAAGCCCTCATGCCTCCTAGCCATAATCCCATTTACGCGGTCGAAACCAAAGATGTTATCCCATCAGGGCCTATCGATTGGTTCAACAATCCCATTCCTGCACCCGACGCTTTTGAAGAAGGTAATCTGGCCAACATTTCCCCCACCATCAAAATCGACATTTCCATTAAACCAGACATCATCGAAGAAATCATCATTGGAGTTGCTTGCACTCCTCAGGAAATCGCTGCATATAAATCCCTCTTCCAGGAATATAGGGATATCTTCACCTAGTCATACATGGAAATGCCTGGCCTCGACCCCTCTATCGTCGAACATCGCATCGACACCTAGCCCGACATCACGCCAATTCACCAGAAACAACGACCTCTACACCCATCCAAGGCCGCGGCTATCAAAGCATAAATTGACAAATTACGTACGGCTGGATTCATTTACCCCATCGCTTATACTTCATGGGTTTCCAACCCTGTACCCGTCGACAAAAAACAAGGCTCTATTCGCGTCTGGACTGATTTTCGTGATCTCAATAACGCATGTCCAAAATACAACTTTCCAACGCCTTTCATCAATCAAATTATCGATGACTACGCCGACCACGAAGCTCTCTCCTTTATGGACGGATTCTCTGGCTATAACCAAATTCAAATCCATCCAGCCAATCAGTACAAAACCACATTCATTACCCTGTGGGGTACTTTTGCATATCTTTTCATGCCTTTCATCTTAAAAAATGATGGCGCAACTTTCCAATGGGCCATGACATACATCTTTCATGACCTGGCTACAATCATCCTTGCCTACTTGGACAACCTCACCGCTCGATCCAAGAAACGCACCCAACATCTTGCTGATTTATGAACCATCTTTCAAAGGTGTCGCTAGTACAACATTCACTTGAACCCTCTCAAGTGTGTGTTCTGCGTCACCGCAGGGCGCCTCCTCGGTTTTATCATTTCCCAAAGCGGTATTACTATGGACCCCCTTAAAGTCCAAGTTATCACCGAAATTCCACCTCCTCAGAATTTACGACAACTGCAGAGTCTACAGGGCAAAGAGAACTTCCTTAGACGCTTTATTCTTGATTACGCCATACGCGCACATGGTTTCCTTCACTTACTACGTCACGACATCCCTTTTTATTGGAACGACTATGCCCAACAGTCATTTGACGACCTTAAAGCAGCGCTTTCCAATGCACCTTTGATTAGTGCACCTAACTACAATCACGACTACATCCTCTACGTATCAACATCAGCTGTATCAGTAGTCGGCTTCCTCGTCCAACTCAGAGACGAAAATCATGAAACGTCATTTACTATGTCAGTAAGAACCTCTCAGGGCCACCCTTGAAGTATAAACATGAAGAGAAACTTTCTCTTGTAGTTGTCCTTGCAGTTCAGAAACTGCGTCACTACATTCTGCTTCACACCACCAAGTTCGTCGCAGATTCCAACCCTATGCAATATTTTCTCAGCCGTCGCCAAGTTAACGGAAAATTTGCTCGATGGATCGTTATCCATCAGGAGTAAGACCTCGAGTTCTCAACACCTAAGAGTAAGAAGGCCCTTGTTCTTTCCGAAATTGTCACGTCCCTTCCCTCTGACACACCTAGTGCCCCTGTCAATACTGACTTTCCTGACGAACATCTCTTTTACATCACTTCAGATGATCCTTGGTATGGCGACCTTCTCATCTACCTACAAACTCAAAATGTCAGTACCCACTTGTTAGCGATATTTCTGGTATAGGGGGGATATAATGCAAAAGAAGGGGTAAAAACCCACTTATCCAAAGTATCGGGCGATAATGCACCCATGGTAAGTAGCAAGCAAGACCGGACGATCCAGATTTGCGTGCCCAGATCGACGGCGCACAGCAAATTACGGACCCCCCTTGCCTTTCGACCTTTAAGCAAGGGGGGCGGGGGGGGGGGTCCGGAATCGGGGGCGCACCTCTCCGACGGCCCAGATGAGCGTGCTCGGATCGACGGCGATGAAGACCATTCCAGACCCCCCCCGCCTTTCTACCTTTAAGTGGAAGGGGGGGGTCCGGAATCAAGCAAGCAGCTTCCCGTGGCTGAGATTTCAGTGCTCAGATCAACGACGCCAAGGCAGCCACGTCCTTCTCAGTTACCTTGTGCTTAACCAGCGTGGGCCCTCCTCTTGTCATTTCATTCTTCTTTTCGCCTTTCCCCTGCTGCCATGTGTCATCCATTCACTCCTCCTCTTCGGTCCACGTGGCTTTCCCTTCTTCCCACCATCCGCTCATCGCCTGCCATGCGTCCCGTACCTTTCCACATCAGTCTCTCACCCGAAGGTGAGATCGTTTCTCCCATCTTCTCCCCATCCACCTGGATATCTTCCGCCATGGATCATCTTCTGTCGCCCCTCTCTGTCATCACTCACACTTCTCGCCACTCCTTCCACACACACTCCCCCTATGTCATCGCTCCTACCATACACCATGTCCACCGCATTGGCCCTCAGGTCCGACCCTCAAGCTATTCAGTTGTTCTAGGTGTCAGCGCGAGAAGTCTTCCCTATCCCGAGGTGCTGAGTTGGCCTGGCCATTCTCAATCCCAAGAAGCAGTTATTGAAGCGGTTGAGGGTGGTTAGGCATCATCTTCGCCATAATGGGGACGTCCTGCATTGAATTAAAGGCACTTCGATTCGCCGATGTAACTGTCAGAAGATCGATCGCGTCTGCCATAAGTTGCACGGTTATTCAAAGATTGCGGCTGTAGAGTGTCATAAGCCATGCAGATGCAAAGCTTTTATTGCATTTTCTTGGTTCCGCTGCTATTGTTGTTCTAAGTATATGTAGGCATTTTTTCCATGTTTGTATCTATCGATGGTAGAGCTAAGCTCCCGACCGTAAAGTTTCAGCGAATACTCTGGTTTCCCGGTTATGCCTCTGTGTTTGAGACTTCTTGGTTTATAACAAACAGTTTCCTTTCTTGTCCATCTTTGTTTCATCTTTTGCTAGGGGGTTCACAGTTGAAGGATTCACGTGGACTTAAAAATCTTGTTGCGATAAAGGATTTGTTGTGACATCTTTGTATTCTCTGGTATTTGTGTTTGAATATAAAAGGATTTTGTGTTCGAATACATTTCTTCCTCAGTCTATTACATATCTGATGTCTATAATAGATCATTGCGCCCTTCTTGCGTAAGTCTTCCACCTACTCACCCTTTACTACGACTCGTTGTTTGGAGTTTATCAAGACCTCACTCTTCCATGCATGCCTGGTCTGGTTTCTGAGTTGATACGATGCTGTTTTGAGTTTCCCTCTGTTTGATCATCCTTTAAACAAATCGTGACATTAAACTGATGGGCTTTGGGCTCTGCTCCTACTAGCAATCCAGGAGTGACTTCCGAACGCCAACATTTCTGGCGCCGTTGCTGGGGACGATGTTGAAGATATTCCCTGGGATTGAACGACAAATATCAACTGATTTTTGAAGGTGCATCAGATATCAGAACTTGGAGATTTCTACTGTGCACCTGGCGACTCCACTATGACGACTCCGTTGGGGAGAACCTGTACTATCAGCTGTGGCTTCGAGAGGTAGACACACGAGGTCTAATCCGCACTTGCCTCTTGCCACACCAGAAGAAAACTTGGAAGCAGTGCATAGAAATGGAAAGAGCTCTGCAAAAGAAGTGTCCGTCGAGGAAAAATGTAATACGCCATCCCCTTCTGTAAAAACTCCATTTTCAGATTTTCAGCTTCCTAGTCGTACTTCCCCTGAGGTTTCCCATTTTCTGAATTTCAGGAGTGTTCCTGCTGAGTTTTCTCCTCCTGGTCTAGTATCAGAGGGAGAGATCCTTGTCACTCCCCCCTCAGGAGGTTTCACCACTCCTCCTTTGATTACTGCTGCTGCACAGAGAAAAGCACCTGCATATTCGGGCCCTTTAGACTTTTCTCTGTTTTCCCCGTCCTCTCCCGTGAGAACTCCGTTTCCTACCTCACCCGTTCACACTCCATCTCCTCCAAGTTCTCCTCCACTCAACGTCCCTATGTCTGGTGCTAATCCCCCTCAGAACAGAATGGATGCTATAGTCGCTGCTAGATATGCCCCTTTGGTCCTGCCTCATCCCATGAACCCTCTCCTTGCTGGAGACTACTTGAAGTATATGCCCAAGTTCACAGGGGAGGGAGACATAACTGCTGAAGAGCACCTGACTACTTTTTATAGTTATGCAGATAACCTCAATATCGAGAATGAAGACGTCTGGATGAGAGTGTTTTTCCAGAGTTTGGATGGTGAGGTTAGAAAGTGGTTCAGGGGGCTGGCCCCTGGATCTATTGCTGGTATTGAAGCTCTGGATAATGTTTTCCTAAGGCAGTGGGGAGATAGGAAAGATTACATTTATTACATGACCGAGTTCGGGTCCCTGAAGAAGAAGGAAGGAGAGTCAGTCTTTGACTTTTCCAAAAGATTCAATAAGATGTATAACAAGATCCCTGCAGAAATAAAGCCATCATAAGCATCTGCTCAAATATCATATGCTAGTGATTTCGATCTCGACTTCTGTCTCGTGTTAAGAGAAAGAAGAGCCACCTCTTTAGCTCAAATGCAAGATGCAGCTATTGAAGTGGAATCCAACATGTTAGCTGCTGACAGACTGAGAAACAAGGCCAACAAAGACAGAAGAAAAGGAAAAATAGAAGCCTCAACTTCTGACCCCACCATCTCTGGATCATCATTGTCCCATCCTCAGGTGAATGAGCTAGCCCAAGTAATGAACTTTCTTAAAGAAGAGGTGGAGAGATTAAAGGTGGAAAGGAGGCAGATGTATAAAGGCCCTCAGAACACTGAAAATAAAGGAGGTTTCAGGAGACCAAACAATTTTGCTCCTCCAACTATGCATAAAGAGAAGAAAAGAGACAGAGATGACCAAAGAGTTCAAGCTCCTTTCCAGAACAATTTTGTGGCTGATGAAGAACAAGAGGAAATAGAAGCAGACGAGCTTGAGCCTAAAATTCACAGTGTCGAGGTCACTCCCCCTTTCCCTCATTTGACCAAAATAGCATATGAAGAGTCTCTCATGAATGGTCAGCTGAATGAATTGAGCAAGGGAGACAAAGCCAGCGGCGGTCGAGGCAGGTATAACCTGCGATCAGACAAAAGAGAAGCACCTGATGTTCCTGAGTCATCCACTAGAGCAGAAAAGTTGGCTGAAAAGATAGATGACAACCGCAAAGGTAGGAAGGCCCAACCTTTCTCCCCTATTATTCAAAGTCATGCTCCTGAAATTAGAGAAATTCCAAAGATTGCATCTTCCTTTAATTTCGAGCATGAAATCCAAAGGATTAGGATCCCTGTGCCCCTCACTGAGTTAATTAAACATGGGGAATTCAAAAAACGCTTCTCCGACCTATTGAAATATGAAGCCTCTAGCCCTTCCACAGACTTCATAAGCCTCCAAGATGAAAGGCCTGCAGTGGTCCTAGGTCCTATGGTAGAAGACAGAGATGATTCATCCCCTCCCTTCTACACCTCCCTGAACATACATGACAAAGTGCTGCATAATTGCTTAATTGATTCAGGGGCCTCCCACAACCTCATGCCTAAAGACGTCATGGAAGAACTAGGATTATAAGTCACCAGAGCATATCATGACCTCTATTCCTTTGACTCCAGGAAGGTACAATGTTTGGGAGTCATCAAGGACCTGGCAGTTTCCCTGTTTCAGCTACCCATGAAAAGTATGATCATGGATATAGTGGTAGCTGATGTTCCCCCCAAGTTTGGCATGCTGTTGTCAAGGTCTTGGATTAAGAGACTTGGAGGGACGCTACAGATGGATCTCACGTATGCCACCATCTCCGTTTTCGGGGGGGAACATAGGAGATTATACAGAGAAGCCCAACTAGCCTACATTGTCAGTGATGAAGAAAACCCCACTAATAATCCCATCTATGCCTTAGACACTGACTTAGGATCTAGCCTATTGTAGGTCACTGATGAGCCGGAGCCCCCTTTGCAGATCAGAAAGCAACTCAGTCTTGAGCAGGGTATGCCTCCTCCAACTACCTCTGTTTGGAAGATGTTCTTTGACGGAGCTTCTTCCAGTATAGGTGCAGGTGCCGGAGTGGTATTCAAATCTCCGTCTCAAGAAACCATATCACTGTCATACAAGCTGGAATTTGAGGTTACCAACAATGTGGCAGAATATGAAGCTCTGGTTCTGGGATTAAGGGCCGCAAAAGAAATGGGAATTAGGGAGATGGCTGTGTTCGGGGATGCAGAATTAATTGTCCAGCAGGTCAAAAATGTATATCAGACCAAGCATCCCCGCCTCAAGAATTACATAAACGAGGTATGGGATCTTATTGATAGTTTCTTCCTGGCTTTTAACATCTCTTTCATTCCAAGGGAAGAAAATGCCCCAGCCAACTTTCAAGCTTTTTCGGCTAGTTTGTTTGAAGCTCCTGCACGGCCAAATGACAGATCAGAGGTGGAAATAAGATACAGACCCTCTGTACCAGACAATTTCAAACATTGGAGGGTATTTGAAGACGATCGGGAAATTGAGAAATTCCTCCAATCCATAGATGACTTCTCTGCATTGCATATAGATGAGGTCCCTGACGAAGAACCTGATCACCACCCTAGGGAGTTATTGAATAAAGTTGCCGACCATTAGATTATTCAACTGCCGAGCAATCATATACCATGAGGGCTGATCCCATTAGAAAGATTGTTCGATGGGAATGATGTGGCAGTAAAGGGCAGGATGTCAGGTGATGATGCTGATATGACTGAGTGCAACATAGGCACACCAAAGGAGCCCAAGTTTGTCAAACTGTCAAGGAGTTTGACTGAGGAGCAGAGGATCGGATATACTAAGTTGCTGAGGGAGTTTGCTGACGTGTTTGCATGGACCTATGAAGACCTCAAGACATACGACACGTCAGTCATTGAGCACAATATCCCACTAAAAGAGGAGGTTAGACCTTTCAAGTAGAAGCTGAGACAGATAAATCCTACGTTGCTACCTGTCATGGAAAGGGAGGTGAAAAAGTTGTTGGATGCCCAAATCATAGTCCCCTTGAGATACTCCAGCTGGGTAGC
>ML861976.1:0-11484 GCA_009831015.1 Picea engelmannii | reverse complement strand
CACTAAAAGAGGAGGTTAGACCTTTCAAGTAGAAGCTGAGACAGATAAATCCTACGTTGCTACCTGTCATGGAAAGGGAGGTGAAAAAGTTGTTGGATGCCCAAATCATAGTCCCCTTGAGATACTCCAGCTGGGTAGCCAATATGGTCCCAGTGAGAAAGAAGAGCGGAGAAATCAGACTCTGTGTCGATTTCATGAACCTGAACAGGAGTTCGAGGAAGGATAATTACCCCTTGCCCAACATGGAACACATATTGCAGAGGGTCACTGGTGCATCTAGGATATCTATGATTGATGGCTTTTCTGGCTATAATCAGATATCATTCATGCCTGAAGACAGAGAAAAGACAACCTTCACCACGCCTTGGGGCACATTCATGTACGCCAAGATGCCATTTGGGCTGATGAATGCAGGAGCAACGTTTCAGCGAGCCATGGACATAGCCTTCATCGGGGAAAAAGATAAGTTTGTGGTGATATACCTAGATGACATAACAGTCTTCTCCAAGACTGATACAGAGCACCACTCCCACTTGAAGAGGGTTTTCCTGAAGTGCCGCAGGTTTGGCCTTTCCCTGAATCCCAAGAAATCATTGTTCGCTATGCAAGAGGGGAAGTTGTTAGGCCATATAGTCTCAGCAGAGGGAGTGAGAATTGATCCGGACAGGGTGGAGGCAATCTAGGCCCTGTCACTTCCCAGATCCAAAAAGGAGGTCCAAGCATTTTTGGGAAGGATTAATTTCCTGAGGAGGTTTGTTTCAAGTTTTGCTGAATTAGTGAAACATATCACAGCCATGCTAAGGAAAGGCCATGAAATAAAATGGACCGCTGAGCCCAGGAAGTCTTTTGACCAAATAAAGAAAGCATTGACCGAGACTCCTGTGTTGATCAGTCCGGATTATTCTAAAGATTTTATAATATTTTCTTATGCTTCTTTTGACACAGTAACAGAGGTTCTGTTGTAGAAGAACGATCAAGGGCAAGAGCAGCCTATTGCCTTCTTTAGCAAGGCACTGAGAGATGCAGAGCTCCGATATGAAATCATGGAGAAGCAGGCTTATGCCTTGGTGAAGGCTCTCAAGGCTTTCAGGGTCTATGTCTTACACTCAAACATCATCGCATATGTCCCTTCAACCTATGTGAAGGAAATTCTTATACAGCCTGACATAGATGGAAAAAGGGGTAAATGGATCGCCAAGATCCTAGAATTTGACCTGGAAATTAAGCCCACCAAACTTATAAAGGGGCAGGGCTTGGCCAAACTCCTGGACGAGTCCAATTATAAATCCCTGGAAATCAATCTTATCAATGAGCAGCCTGAATCATCCAATAGAGATTTCCAAAGCATTGTGCCACTATCAGCATGCCCCTGGTACAAAGATATCATGTATTTCCTGCAGGAGTTGAGACCCCCTGATGGGATGGAAAAAAGCAAGGCAAGGGCTTTGAAGCTCAAAGCCGTTAGGTATTTCCTTATTGATCGAGCCTTGTATTGGAAAGACCCCCAGGGGATATTACTGATATGCCTGGACTCTCAGCAGGCCCAGAAGGTTATGGATGATTTCCATAGTGATCTCTGTGGAGGCCATCATTTTTGGAAGACCACTGCTCATAAGATCCTCCGAGCTGGATACTACTGGCCCACCTTATTCCCTGATGTCTGCAGGAAAATTAGAGCTTGCATCAAATGCCAGAAGTTCTCAGGAAAGAAGCAGCTCAAATCCCTTCCATTGAAATTGGTAGTGGTCTCAGCGCCCTTTCAGCAGTGGGGATTGGATTTCATTGGGGAAATTCATCCTCCCTCAAGTGATCAGCACCGATGGATTCTGACAGCAACTGACTACTTCAATAAATGGATAGAAGCTATCCCTACTAGAAGCACTTCTCACAAAGTAATCATCAGCTTCCTGGAAGACATCATAACTAGGTTCGACTGCCCTAGCAAAATTGTCACTGACAATGCTTCCCCATTTCGGTCTGAGCCCCTGATCAAATTTTGTGAACAGTTTGGGATTTCACTGATTCACTCCACCCCCTATTATCCTCAGGGAAACGGACTGGTAGAGTCCTCTAATAAAATCTTAATCAATCTTATAAAAAAATTATTAGAGGATAACAAAAGGGCCTGGGATTCAAAGCTCAAATTTGCACTTTGGGCCGATCGAGTGACAACAAAGAAATCTCTGGGTCTCTCACCCTTCCAGCTTGTGTATGGTATTGGGGTCGTCTTCCCCACTCAGCTTGCTTTGCCTGTGGAAAACATCCTCCAAGACTATGAAGGGGAACCTAACCATGTGCTCAGAAGAATTCATCAGATGGTGGAGGTGCAACAGATCAGAGAACAGGCCCTGGACAGAGCTTACCACCGCCAACAGAGGATCAGATAGGCTTTTGACAGGAAAAACAAGAAGAAAGAGTTTGAGCAGGGCGATCTGGTGCTCAAGTGGGATGCACCCAGGCAGGAAAAGGGCAAACACAACAAATTCGATGCCCTCTGGTTCGGGCCTTTCAAGATTCTTGAAGCATTTTCTAACAACACTTACAGGTTGCAGGAATTGGAAGGCAATGAAGTTTTCAATGGCCCAGTTAATGGGCATTTCTTAAAGAAGTGTTTTCTGTGAGCCGCAGTCGGTTCGTTTTATTTTTGTTTTGTAAATATTGTTTTTGTTTTGTTTTGATTTTCGGACTAATAAATGACTCCATAGCCCAACAACAAAGGCACTAAGTCTGCAAAAGAGTTCTTAGAGCATCATAGGGACGACTCTATCCCCCATGGAGCCAAATGTTAGCGATATTTCTGGTATAGGGGGGATATAATGCAAAAGAAGGGGTAAAAACCCACTTATCCAAAGTATCGGGCGATAATGCACCCATGGTAAGCAACAAGCAACACCAGACGGTCCAGATTTGTGCGCCCAGATCGACGACGCACAGCAAATTCCGGACCCCCCTTGCCTTTCGACCTTTAAGCAAGGGGGGGGGGGGGTCCGGAATCGGGGGCGCACCTCTCCGACGGCCCAGATGAGCGCGCCCAGATTGACGGCGATGAAGACCATTCCGGACCCCCCCCTGCCTTTCTACCTTTAAGCGGAAGGGGGGGGTCCAGAATCAAGCAAGCATCTTCCCGCGGCTGAGATTTCAGTGCTCAGATCAACGACACCAAGGAAACCACGTCCTTCTCAGTTACCTTGTGCTTAACCAGTGTGGGTCCTCCTCCTGTCATTTCATTCTTCTTTCTGCCTTTCCCCTACTGTCGTGTGTCATCCATTCACTCCTCCTCTTCGGTCCGCGTGGCTTTCCCTTCTTCCCACCATCTGCTCATCGCCTGCCACGTGTCCCGTACCTTTCCACATCAGTCTCTCACCTGAAGGCAAGATCGTTTCTCCCGTCTTCTCCCCATCCACCTGGGTATCTTCCGCCATGGATCATCTTCTGTTGCCCCTCTCTGTCATCACTCGCACTTCTCGCCACTCCTTCCACACACACTCCCCCGATGTCATTGCTCCTACCATACACCATGTCCGCCGCGTTGGCCCTCAGGTCCGACCCTCAAGCTATTCCGATGTTCCAGGTGTCAGCGCGAGAAGTCTTCCCTATCCCGAGGTGATGAGTTGGCCCGGCTGTTCTCAATCCCAAAAAGCAATTATTGAAGCAGTTGAGGGTGGTTAGGCATCATCTCCGCCATAATGGGGATGTCCTGCATTGAATTAAAGGCACGTCGATTCGCCGATGTAACTGTCAGAAGATCGACCGCGTCTGCCATAAGTTGCATGGTTATTCAAAGATTGCGGCTGCAGAGTGTCAGAAGCCATGCAGACGCAAAGATTTTATTGCATTTTCTTGGTTCCACTGCTATTGTTGTTCTGAGTATATGTAGGCATTTTTTCCATGTTTGTATCTATCGATGGTAGAGCTAAGCTCCCGACCGTAAATTTTCAGCGAATACTCTAGTTTCCCGGTTATGCCTCTGTGTTTGAGACTTCTTGGTTTATAACAAACAGTTTCCTTTCTTGTCCATCTTTGTTTCATCTTTTGCTGGGGGGTTCACAGTTGAAGGATTCACATGGACTTAACAATCTTGTTGCGATAAAGGATTTGTTGTGACATCTTTGTATTCTCTGGTATTTGTGTTTGAATATAAAAGGATTTTGTGTTCGAATACATTTCTTCCTCAGTCTGTTACATATCTGATGTCTGTAATAGATCATTGCACCCTTCTTGCGTAAGTCTTCCACCTACTCACCCTTTACTACGAATCGCTGTTTGGAGTTTATCAAGACCTCACTCTTCCATGCATGCCTGGTCTGGTTTCTGAGTTGATACGATGTTGTTTTGAGTTTCCCTCCATTTGATCATCCTTTAAACAAATCGTGACATTAAACTGATGGGTTTCGGGCTCTGCTCCTGCTAGCAATCCAGGAGTGACTTCCAAACGCCAACACCACCTATCACAAGATGATCGTCGGTGCATTCGCCATCAGGCCCCCCGCTATCTCCTCATCGGTGACATCCTATATCGGTGGGGCGTCGACACCATTCTTCGTCGCTGCCTGACTATTGATGAGGCCGATAGAGTCTTAAAATACTGCCACAATGGCGCATGTGGGGGCCATCTTTTCGGTATCTCCACCGCACAAAAGATTATCTGGGCTAGTTACTTTTGGCCTATCTTGTTTCACGATTGCATTCATGCCGTGAAATGATGTGAGCAATGGTAGCTCTATGCCAACAAAGCCCGCGCTCCCCCCGCCCTTCTTCACCCTGTCATTACTGCAGGCCCCTTTTGTAAATGGGGCATCGACTTTATGACTTGTAATCCCCCTTCCAGCAATGGTCACAAATACATTGTTGTCGCCATTGATTACTTCACCAAATGGGCCGAAGCTATGCCCACCTTCAACAATACCGCTGACACTGCAGCGTGTTTTTTCTTTAATCACGTCATATCCCGGTTCGGAGTACCACTCCAACTCGTTTCCGATCATGGGAAACATTTTGAGAATGAGATTTTCATCGAAATCTCATCTCGGTTAGGCTTCTCTCACGAGTTCGCCTCACCATATTACCCTCAGTCAAACAGACAGGTCGAGGCAGTGAACAAAGTCCTCAAGACCATGTTACAGCGCACGGTTAATAAACATAAAACCAATTGAAATCATATGTTATTTTCCACGCTATGGGCTTATTGAATGGCAGTAAAGACCGCTACGAGTTTCACGCCATTTCATTTATTCCATGGGGTCAAGGCAACTCTTCCCATCGAGTGCGAAATTCCCACCCTACGCACCGCAGTTGAGCTTTTACCTGATACTTCTCCAATGGAGCAGTGCTCTCTGAACTTGGAGTCTCTGGATGAAGATCGTCGATCCTCATTACAGAACAATGAGGCAGCTAAAAAATGATCCAAGGCTACCTTTGATCGCCATGTCACCCTTCGATCATTTCGCAAAGGCGACCTTGTCCTAGCCTATGATATCGCTCATGATACCTTTGGCCACGGAAAATTCGAATAACTTTGGCATGGCCCTTACATCATCCAACATTGCCTCAACAAAGGCGCATACATCTTGGCCTCCCTCGAAGGCCTCTCACTCAAAGAACCCGTCAACGGGTTATACCTCAAGAAATTTTATGCTTAAATGTAGTAATGCTACTTTAGGTTATTTTCTTTTTTAGCGTTTTTAATCTTTTTTCTCCCTCATCTAAACTATCCTTTATGCTATTGACAGATGCCTCCTCAACCATCTTACCACATTGGTTACGCCGACAGCGCCAGCCGTTGGACACAAAATCTCGCTTCGGCTACTTGGGCTCTCTACACCCCATCACATGAAATGCTTCATTTAAGCAGCATATGTTTGGGACCAGCAACCAACAACCAAGCCGAATACACTGCTGTCATTGGCCTCCTAACCGATGCTCAGCACCATCATATTCGTCACCTTAGCATTTTCCTCGACTCCCAACTAGTCGTTCTCCAGCTCAACAATGTGTACCGTGTACACGATCCGTGCCTCTTTCGCAAATACCTGTAGGTTAGATTATTATCTCGACATTTTGATTCCATTACATTTACACATATTCCCAGAGAATTGAATCAAACAACCGATGAAATAGCTAACATGGTGCTAGATTGGCATATATCACATCAAGCTACACATACATAAACATCTCATACATCCTATCACAGCATATAGATAGAATAGACATCATCATCATCAACACAAAACACATGTAAACCACATTTGGATCTCAAAAACATGTATACTCATATATATATATGGGCCCTTCAGGCCATCCGAATGTTTACATACCAAAAATATACATCGGCCCGCAGGTCTGTGCCACATCTCGGTACAAAACATCGGTTCACCAGCCTATCAAAAAGGTATACAAAGTACATACATCAGGGTGCCTCTATCGCACCCCCAGCTGCCCCTCCCTCAGGCAGAGGTGGTGGCCCACCCCCACCTACCCCAGGCGGTGGTGGTGGAACACCTGCTGGACCCTCCTGCCCCGGTGGCAGGTGTCCACTAGTCATCACGGCAAGCACAACTTCTCGTCGCATTATGCCCCGCCATGGTGGCGGTAGTCCTATGCACTGCTCTAGGAACCCCTCGTCCTGGATGTAGATCCACATGCCCTCAGGAACGTCCTGCAACACTGTCTCCAGACGATAGCGTATGTCATCAACATCAACTCCAGCCGCCACTGGAGGGGCATGAGATGGCCCTGCACCTGGGTCATTGAACTGGTGCCTCCTCGCTGCCCTCTCGGGCTCTACTGGGGGCCCCGCGGCCTCATCTCGTCGACGTATCTCACTGTGCGACAGTCTCTTTGGCTCTCTCTGAACCAACGCTCTCTGCCACTCCACCTCGTGCCTGCGAGGTGCTACATCTGCACATGCACCAAAAAACAAACAAACGATCATATTAGCATCTATATCACATATGAACTGATATATCAAAACATAACATAAATCAAAACATATACAAAACTCAACATACCTCGGTGATCAAAAACCTCCCCAGGAGGCAATACCATGTCCGGGTCCCCCTGGAAGTCCACCCCTGCATAGGGGTACCGCAGTATGACTTGCGGCATCTGCCGCCAGATATGTGCCACCTGCATCGTGAAATAATGCCCGCCTTCGCCACCACCGTGGTGAACCAAAATCGTGGACCACCGCCTCAATTGAGGCTCTCGCGCCCCAGGTGCCTCTAGAAGAACTCGTGGGCACAACATCGGCACCCTCTCCAGAAACCAGGCTACCAGGATCGAACCAAAAGCAAACTCTCCGGTACCTGTGGACCGACAACGGTCCAGCTAGGCGATCATCCGCGCATGCAGTGTCAAACCCCATGCGAACCGCTCACCGCCCACCACCACCCTCTCCATCACCAACAGCTGGCCACCACTGATCCGTTGGGTTGCCAGTGACCCATACACCCGAACAATCATCGCCGCTATGCAACGATGCAACATGGCATCTATACCACTAATACTCACTACAGTCCCAGACATGTAGTGCTCGCCTGAGCAATATCACTCGGCGACCTCTGACAGGTGTGTATCCCTCAGCAGCACAGGCTCTGCCGGCAATGGTGTTCCCCGGAAGGGGAGCCCAGTCAAGAAATATATATCCTCCACCGCAGTGAAGGGTATCTTCTCTCCTCGCACGAGGAAGCAGTGTATATCTGGGCTCCACATCTGGAGCAGGAACTGTAGTAAGTACTCCTGTGCCCACATCAACGGGCACTCAAAAAACTTTAGCAACCCACTAGTTGCTAAAGTCGCTCGAACCGCAGGCCCTGCATTGGCCACAACATCTCGCAGCTGCGACTAGTCTCGCTCGTGCCACCGCACATCCATAGTCACTGCTAGCCACCTGCACACAACATAGATTCCTATATCATCTTATACAACCATCAAAGGCATCAAAAAGACTCATTTTTCACCCTTCAACCTTGCCTCCTAGGCATGGTTTTACCACCCACAGGCGTGCACACATGCGCACCTGTTCACTATACAGGCGCGCACGTATGCGCGCCTGTTTTTCTTACAGGCGCACTCGTGAGCGCACTTGTTCACCATTTAGGCACGTGCTAGTGCATGCCTATCAAACCCACAGGCGCACTCTCGTGTGTGCCTGTTCACCCCACAAGCGTGCACTAATGCGCGCCTGTCCACCTCACAGGCGCGCCCCTAGGGCGCGCCTTAAATTCAAACTCACGTGCACCAATGCGCATTTATTCAGTGGACAGGCGCGCATGTATGCGCTCCTTCCACTGAATCGCCCGCGCACGTGGGCCCACACCCTAGTCAAAATCCCCTAAAACCCCTCGTACGACCCCCTGTACCTACCTTGCCCAAAAATTGGAACCCTATTTCTATGCAAGATGATCAGACCACTAACCTGAAACTCGCACACCATCGATTGGATACCTCGTGCTCCTTGAATCACTCAATCTCCTCTAAATCTGCTCGTCCAGTCACTGTCACAACAGGTACAAATGAGGTGGCAATATGGGCCCTACAGCTATATATAGGCCTTTTGCCAAAATTCCACTCACCATTCCGGGAGCCCAAAGTGTCCATTTTTCGAACCGTCTTCAGCCACGGGATCAACATCCCGCCACCTACGTCACAGTTGTCCGTGGGCCACTTTTCATTTTGAGCCCCCAGGGCACCTTTTTTTCATATCATGGTCAGGTACGCATGCACATTGTCACATTTTTCTAATACATGCTCATATCTTTGATTCTCTTCAGATATTGTTCACTTTGGGTATTTGATTGTTCTATGTGTAGGTACTTGATCATCATCTCTCCACATCCATCCTTCAGGTATATACTCAGCACTGGCATGTAGTCTCTCCCGCTGTATTGCATTTACATTTCTAGTCACACCCTCTGATATTGGCCTTTAGGATCTCCCTTTTCGGCTCTGCAGTACTCACACCTCTATGATTGCATCTTCAGTACTGGTACCCAGTATCTTTCTTACCCACATGAGTTGTTTCATTCATATCACCTTTTTGCACTTTTGACACTCATGCTGTTCTTCATTACCCTGTAGGGATGGGAGTCCCGGTAGTATTTCATCATGTTGTAGATCAACCACATACCTCTTCTCCTCATTTTTCTAGATTCCCATATGGACTCCCAAATCATCACTTTATGGTTATGTTCTTTTTACCTGCACCTTCGCAGGATCACGAACCCACCATTTCATCCACCATCAGTTTGCCCATCTGCGAACCTATCTTCATTTCACCTACCTCATACAGAAACTCACCAATGGGGCCCCCCACCCTTCATTCATTTTCCATAAAATTTCTGCCCTCCCTGGGGCACTCATTTCACACTGGGGCACCCGTTTCTATATTTGTACATTTTTCCAACATTATTCATTATTTATTATACAAACACCTTTATTTCCAGTTATTTGCTTTTGTTGTCACTGTTGGCGACCTGCTTTCCTTTTGGCCACACGCAACCCATGTCACCCTTGGTTGGAGCATTACTTCTCATTTACCCTTGCCGACATCGTCCATATCTTCAGAGTACTACCCAGGTCACTTACCTTTACCCACTGAATTTGTTCACCTTGTCCTGCCTCTGGCACAACTTATCACTGGTCTTGTCGTCCCCCTGACACTCGATCTTGTCACACGGTTGCGGCCACTCATTATATCATACACCCTCCAACCAAGGGCAATCTTGAGTCTTCCCATTTCTTGACTTCGTCCATGTACCTCTGCCACTTCCTCACCACAGTAGATTCCGTGAAGCCCTTTGCTTCTGGGAGTCACGCCCCCCTTTTTTCGACATCAACACAATTTTCCAAAAGGGCGACAGTATATTGATTCTCATTTTCCATTCAATGAGAGATCTCGGACCGCATAGGGGGAAACACCATTGCTCCCTGATGTCGTTGACCCCCATAACATTCAACGCCAACACTATCTCATGTTGCGGTGGGTCTTACTTTGCGACTATTGCAGTTATTATTATCAGTTGTCGAAGACCTCTGAACTTGGCAGGGCCATCACTGCCCGCATCATCGTCGCTGCTTGTTACTGCGATCATTGCCTATTGTTCAGAGTATGTTACTTTGCAGAATTGTCTTCTACCTTTATCATTACCGCCCCTGAGGGCGCTGCAGTTGTCTACACCAACCTTTCCATCATCTTTTTTCAGAGTTACATCACATGAGCATGGGGCATGCCCACCTCGTTTGTACATAGTTGCATATTGTTACACACCTTGTGGAAGGTCTGGTTCTATAGGTTCCTTTCTTCTCCAAAGGATTTCTCTAGATGGTCCCACTCTTGCTCTCCCTTAAAACACCATTCTCAGTAAAAGAAACATTGATGGATTTCGGCTATACGTATGCTCCTAACCTCATCCATCAGGGGGCATCTGTTATCACTGAAATTTTGTCTGCACATGGCGACAAGAACTCCACATCGTCAAAATAGGATGAAGTCATTCATGGCACAGGATTAATTCCACAGCATGGCAATAGGGTAAAAAACTATACAAAGTAACCAAAAATTGAAGGGCGCTTTACAGAATCTGGGTGCGCGCACATATGCGCGGAACAACAACGAACAATGCACACATATTCGCACGATGTGCGGCTGTTGGGAGAAAAACCCGCGCACCTGCTAAACGACGCATTTATTGAAATTGGTCAGCTTCCCAACCACTAATGGATCAGCTCCCAAGCTGATTTGACATCAAATCTGAGCTGAATCTGCATGGTAGGCTGGTCAAAGACCTAATTGAGCCCTAAAGAGCCCCTTTTCACACCTCAAAGGAGTTACATAATCACCCAATGCCATGCTATAAAAATCCATGAAGAAACATCATTTTCTCAAGGAATTTCATGTATTGTTATGCTGCTAAGATTGTTAAGGACTCATTCTTTGACAATAACCCATAGGCATCATTTCATAGAGCCATTCACCTCTCCATTGAGTGAATGTGCTTGGAGTTCTTTCACCATCATTCTCATTTTTTCATTGTAAGGAGAGCAAGTTTGTGAGAGCCTGAAGAGCCTTCCTTTGGAGGAAGAAGGAACCACAGTTCCCTTTCTTCATTGTGCTTTGGATTTCATCAATTGATCAGCCTAAAAACATTGGTGATATTGGTCCATTTTGTTTGTTATTTCTTTTTTCCATATGCTCATAGTTTTAGTTTGTTTTAGTTTAATTCTTGTTTATAGTTTTGTTGTTCTTTTTCTAACTCTTTCCTCTACAACTTTCATGCCTAGCAAGACCCAACTGGGCATGTAAGCACCCTTTATTTGCTCACCAAGTGACGAATTGGGTGCAAACAATGTTGACAAGGTGCTACAACTACTAAAGGAGCAACAACTATATGCCAAACCATCCAAATGTTTCTTTGGAGTAAAGGAGGTAGAGTATTTGGGTCATATTGTATCTCATGAAGGTGTCAAGGTAGACCCTAACAAGAT
>WSFP011415471.1:0-23821 GCA_009831015.1 Picea engelmannii | reverse complement strand
AATCTTTTCATATTTAGAGAGTCTGAAAAGGGTTTAAAGGAGACTCCAGGGGGGTTCCTTTTTCGTGTGTTTGTATCCGTACGGGTCCGAAAAAGAGATAAAAGTTTACCCGGTTACGTTCTCATATTGTCGAGCTCGAGAACGAACTAAGACTATTCTCATAAATGCGACAAGGTGAATAATTCATTAGAACTGCCAGGAAACCTGCAATGCCAGAAACTACAAACCAAAGTTTAGTGAAGCCATCACATCATTAGAGAAACCCAAAAATGACCATACCTTATAAAAAATGAAATTTTATAAATAAAAATTGATTCGAAAACTCATTTACCATTTCATTTGCAAGGATTTTTGGAGTAGTGGAGAATCTCATCTTGAAGCAAATCTTGTTTTTCTCACTGACGGAGCTACGATCAATCATTTCGCTCACCATTCAAACTAGGTAGGTGTTCATCCTTTGCTCTTTCAATTACATGGTTTCAAATTGATTTTCATGGCATTATTTATTTAAAACACAAATCCCTAGGTCGCCCTTCTTTGAACCAAATCGGCCTCTTTTTAAAAATTAATAAAATAGGGGGATTCTTTTACAAAAATGTGTTAGAGAAGGGTTGTTAGGATGTCTACACCCTTGCAATCGATTGGAACGATCATTTTTAGTAAAGGAACTCATAGAAATTCTCCCCAAAATGCCCACGCAACCCCCAAAGTCGTTTTGCATTTTTCAAAACGTTTGTATCATTGTTTGACAAATATTAAAGGGTGTGGTGGTTAAAAAGAGCGAGTGGTTGATTTTAGATGATATGGGCATTTTATTTCATGTTTTAAAATGCTTTTGAAAATCGTCGAAATTACAAAAACGTGAGGAATAATGAAATTCTTGATTTTTTTGTTTTGTAGGTGTCTTCGGCAATCATGATTGAATGGAAAGAGAGGGAACACGAGATGGATGATTTAGCCGCTCTACGGAGTCCTCGTACGTGGGCCGCTTTATGAGCTTGTGGCTTGCTCAAGTTCTTCAAATTACAAAAAATGAAGAGAGAGGTGTTATTACTTGAGTATATGATTGGCCTTTGGGATGTTATGGAACAAGGATTTTGTATCGTCACCCAACTCCTAACTATTGAGTTGGAAGATGTGTACTTTTTGATCGACCTCTTGAAAAGAGGGGTCCCCATATCTTTCACTGGGAAGAGGGCATTACCTGAGCAGGTGGACGTGTATCTGGCATGCCACTGCGTTCCAGGAGCAAGGTTGGCAGGGGGCAGGCTCCCTATCAAGGATATACGAGATCTGCCTCTCCGGTCTATATTATTTTCTATTACAAGCGTGACAGGCAGCACTAGTGCTCATATGGCATCGAGATCACAGGTGGCCTATGGTGTTTAGTGTTTGGAACCAACACTGTTCAACTAGAGTGTGGCATTCCTTCGGAATGTGAAGGAACAGATCTCATGGTGCAGGACTGGTCAGAAGCAGTTCGACTATGGCTCATTTTTGGTCTCATTTTTCCTAGAGCGCATCCCTCAGATGCAACCTCAGATAACACTGGCGGTACGACTAGTGGATGAACCTCGGATGGAGAGGTGGACTAGTCTGTCTGCAAGGCTAGTTTTGGAGTCAGATTTCCACTTCACTGGTGATTTCTTTGCCTGACTGAGACGACAGTACCTCTGGATAGAGGACTTCCCTTATGCTGATGTAGACTTCTGTAAGAGACAGGTAAGAGACTAAGCCATACCTTGTCTAGTTCCTTTGTTTTTAAGTTTTTTATGTATATGTATTTTTTTGGGGGTATGTAAAAAAGTTCTAACAGATGTTTTGTTTCCAACATGCAGACAAGGGAGCAGTGCACCCAGTTGATATACCAGTACCAAGGCTTCGTGGAGGTTCCCCAGTCGCAGCAGACCCAACCATACTGGTAGTGGGTCTCCGGGAGGTTGAGAGGAACCTCCAAGGCCTTACGATGGGTATCCCTCCTCTGCGAATGGGGAATGTGCCTTTACATCTGTAGTGACACACTGTAGGAGTACCAGAGAATGTCAATTCTCTGTTGAGGCACATAGTGCATGCAGTCGTGTGTTACTCACAGCACAACGCGGTGTGGGGAGATTAGAGTCTCTCCGTGATCATGTTTTTGTATGCCTTGTCAGGTGATGTTGTATGGGTGAACAGACCCAATATTTTTCTCTTCTACGTACTTTTTGATGTAATGCAAACATTTCAGTCACGCCATATATATATATATATATATATATATATATACAGTTTCGAGTTTTTATGATGCCAATGATTTGTACATGATGATGTCTATGATGTGTTACATGTAATGTACAGTTTTACTTTCCTTGAATCTTATATGTTGGCAAGATACCGATCCATGATATAATTATCTAATGAATCTGAAACACTATTAAGTTCTCTCGGAATGTGTCTATATTTGATGTAATCAAACATTCATTCGAGACAAATAAATTGCAAGTGTAGGCATAGCAGGATAGGACTACAGATAGCGTAGATGCGGTTGAGTTGAAAAACCACCAGTTGGGAATCTAAGTAAATAATGATGCGAGAGATACCTAGAGAGGAAGCTTGGGTGAACAGTCCAAAGACAGCATGATATTCTTCCATATTGTTGGTTGCTGGTCCTAAACAAATGCCTCCTGAGCTCACCACCTGGTCAAATTGGTAAATAACCCAAGCTGCTGAAGCAATGTTCCGGGTATGTCGGCTAGCGCCATCCGCGAACCCAAAAAAGATAGGAAAGGAAGACGTCATCTGCGCATGAAAGCACATGCACAGTCATGAGTGGCAACGGTAAAGACTCGAGCACGTGAAAGAAATAGACACACCAAAACTAAATACAATAATGTACAAAGTACAAATGCTAGGTGATCTAGGCATAGTACTTCTTAAGGTAAATCTCGTTTCTGGGCTCTCCCAGGGAAATTCCTTCATGATCAACTAATTCGTAGGCACCTTTATGTAGGACACATTTTACGATGTAGGGACCATGCCACATGGGTTCTAACTTTCCTGTCCCCAATTTATCGTGAGCTTGGTCATAAACAAGGACTAAGTCTCCTTCCGCGAAAGTCTGAGGGTGGACGGATTTTTCATATTGACTTTTAATTCATTTTTGATGTGCCTCATTGGCAAGAGCAGCATCACGACGTGTTTCATCCAGTTTGGATAGATACAAAAATCATTCTTCTTCAGCAGAAGTATGAGGCAGGAGTTCTACTTTTAGTTTGAGTGATGGAATATCGCACTCGATTGGTAGGGCAGCTTCAATGCCATAGACCAACTGGAAAGGAGTGAATCCAGTTGAAGTTTTCACAGAGGTGCGATAGGCCCAGAAAGAAGAGAACAATTGTAAATGCCACGACGTTTTGTTTTCCCCTACCATGCATTGGATCATGGTCTTTAGGACTTTGTTGATGGCCTCAACTTGTCTGTTCGCTTGAGGGTAGTAAGGGGATGAGTTTTCATGGAGAAAACCCAATTTGACATGTAACTCGCTCATCATCTAGTTTTTGAAGTGTGCACCATGGTCGGTGACAATGGCACGTGGTACACCAAAATGAGTTATGATGTGGTTGAAGAGGAATAAAGCTATTGTATGGCCATCATTCAGGAAGGTAGGCATAGCCTTAGCCCATTTGGTGAAGTATTCGACAACGACGATGATGTAACCGTGCCCCCCGGCTGAGGTAGGCTTACACTGCATGAAATCGATGCCCCACTTGGAAAAGGGGCCGATGGAAATAATAGGGTGCATCGCCAAAGGGTAGGTGCGTGCCTTCTTGTTAAAGATTTGGCAGGGTGGGCATTTCTTGACAGCCTCGATACAATCTTTGAAAATCGAGGGCCAAAAGTAGCCGGCACGTAGGATTTTTTGGGCTGTGGCCATACCAGAAAGGTGACCGCCACAGGCGCCAAGGTGATAATCGTTCAAAATGCATTCAACCTCCTCGTGAGTATGACATCGCCGAAGGATGGTGTTGATGCTACGACGATACAAAGTGTCGTCGAGGATGATATAATGGCGAGAGTGGTGACAAATGCATCGACGCTCTTCGCGAGAGAAGTTGGGCTGAAAACGTTGTGTTTGAAGGTAGAGGAGAATATCTCCGTACCAAGGATCAAAGGTGTTGATGAGGAAGAGAGATTCATCAGGAAGAGAATCTCTAGGTTTTATGTTTTTATCGACACGATAAAGAGCACAGATAAGCTCGACAAACACAAGGGATTTTTTGGCTTTAGCCTTTGTAAAATCAAGATCAAATTCTTGAAGAATAACGATCCATTTTGAATATTTTCCCCCAAGTACTTGACGTGTCAGGACGTGGTACATGGGGTTGGAGTCTGCGATTACCGTGGTGGTGCGTAGTAAGATGTAGTGACAGAACCTTTGGACAACGATGACGGCTGCCAGAGCCAGTTTCTCAACATGCGAATATCTGAGTTCGGGACCAGATAAGCTCTTGCTCAGATAATAAATCACATGTTCTTTGTCGTTGGAGCCTTCTTGGACTAACACCATTGCGATGGTGGAAGTAGAAGAGGCCAAGTAAAGGATATAATCCTTTGTATATTTAGGGGGATGTAACAAAGGTGCATGGGTCAAAGCGTGCTTGAGAGCATTGAATGACCGTTGAGCTGCGTCATCCCAGATGAAAGGGACATTCTTTTATAGTAACCACATAAATCCTTTAGTGATCTCGGCATAATTGCAGATGAAACGACGAAGAAAGTTTGCTTTTCCTTGCAAACTTTGGAGTTGGGTTAAATTGGTGGGTGGAGGTAAGGCTAAGATGGCCTTGATCTTTAAGGGATCCACCCTGATCCCATCTTTGGAGACAATGAAACTGAGGAGTCGACCGGATTCGACAGTGAAAATGCATTTGTGTGGGTTCAGACGAATACGGTAGAACCTACATCGCAAAAAAATTGCGTGTAAATGATCAATTTGATCGGATCGATTTAACGAATGTGCAGGTAAATCATCGAGATATAGTTCTGCTATATGTTTGATGTCATGAAAAGCGTATGACATGGCTCACTGGAAAGTGGCTCCAGCATTTTTAAGGCCAAAAGGTAACTTTTGGTAGGTGAAAGTTCCCCAAGGGCAGATGAAGGTGGTCTTGTGTTGATCTGTAGGCAAGATTTCAATCTGGTTATATCCAGAAAATCCATCCATGAAAGAAAAGATTACGCTCCCTACACAATTATCGATGATCTGATCGATGAAGGGCGTAGGGTAGTTGTCCTTAGGAAAAGATTTGTTGAGATCTCTATAGTCAATGAAAACACGGATGGTCCCTTGTTTCTTAACAACTGGAACAAGGTTGGAGACCCATTCGGTTAAAGGGACGGGATAGATAAAGCTAGATTTTAGAAGTTTTTCAACTTTTGCCTTTATAGCTGCGATTTTCTTGGGATGAATCGGGTGAAGCTTTTGTCGAACCGGTTTCACATCGGGGTAAGTTTTGATTTCGTGTACGACGATCGAAGGATCGATCCTGGGAATTTCCTCGTAGCTCCATGCGAAGACATCGCAGAATTCCTTGAATAAAGCGGTGTAAGAAACCACTTCGTCGGGTGTGCAATCAACACCAAGGTTGATGTTTTCCACGACACCTTCTTTGATTGAAATGTTAATCGTGACCGTAGTAGAGATGTTACCCATGTTCCCCTCAGAGAGAGTATCTTGTGTGAGGATAGGAGATTGTGGAGTTTCGGTAACATTGGGGGGGAAGACAGATCGTATGTCTTGGATTTCTTCCAAAGGTGGAAGAAAAGAGGATCGATGGTGGTTGTCATCCCATGGTATATTGTCAATGCTAATCATTTCCATGATGGATTCATCCGAAGGAAAAATTTGGGAAATGTAATCAACGACGGATGATAGGGAATCTAACCAGGAGGGCATCGAATAAGTATCGGGTGCCAATGAACATGAAGTCTTTGGAGAGGGAGAAGCAGATTGAATAGCTACGTATGCGGCCTCGGCTGAGCTCAGTGGCATTGTGTCCCTGAGCACATCGAATTCCAAAGGACTAGGCAAAACCCAAGGGTCTGATGATTCCAAGGATTGATAAGGCATAGTCGAAATCATATTGACGGCGGAAATATGATGTGCGGTAGGTGGAAGTGGTGTAGGGAAGGTACCCATGAGGCTAGAATCTTTCAATAATCCAACACCAATGCTTTCATACGTAACCGGGTGGTCTCCCAGAAAAGGAATGTTGTTGGTAGCAGGGATGCGAGCGTCGGGTGTGCAGAAATCGAGCTGATCGATGATAACAATTTTGCCTTGATGGGGGAATTGTACACATCGAAACACTGACGAGGCGATGACAGTCATCGCGTAGAACCAAATTCTTCTAAGTAATAGGTTGTAATCGAGGGGGGCATTGACCACCTCGACGTCAACAGTAACAGTTTTTCCGCCCAGCTGAATGGCTAAGGATTGTAATAATCCATGAGGGTTAAAACCTCGTCCATCAAAGGCACGTAACATGGTAGCGGATTTGTTAAGGGCAGGTGATTTTAAGCCTTTCCAATAGGCTAGAGACATGACACAGGTGGAGGCTCCCTCGTCCAGGATAGTTCGGTGGATTTGTTGATTGTGAACAATCACATCGATTTGGAAAGCTAGCTGGTGGGAGAGTTGCGGTTGATGATCATATAGATTAAACATGATGTAGTTTGATGACTCAGGATCAAAAGCGCCAATAGCATCTAAGAGCGTTCTACGTTGGTTGGGACAATGTTGTAGAACTTCCAAGGCGGACATGGCACATGGGGCTTGGGCCAAATCTTCTACGATATTGTAGTTTTGGGCAGCCCGTGAATTATGATTAAATGTAGATTTCCAGATGGTGCTCTTAGGAGGGCGTAGGATAGAGTCAAAAGAGGGTTTCTCGATTTGGAGTGGCCCGGATGGAGGGATAACGGATGGAGGATTGACAGTGGATGGTAACAGGTCTATCGCAGAACTGTTAGTGATCTTCGTCTTATCAGGTTTAACTAGCGGGTCATATGTTGCAGAGCAAGTTGTTAGATTAACTCTGTTAAACATGTAAATGTGGGCACTTGTCGAGGCCTCATCATTGGGTTGGTTGGAACTGCCCCCCGGCATGGGGGTTTGTGCAACCAAAGATTGTTGCTGCGGGAAAGGCTGAGTGAGCACAACAGGTTGCGAATTTCCTTTGAAACATTTGGCCACTTCATCGCGATGTGGGCAGTCTCGAGTGTATTGATCGTCACCACAAATGAGACATGGGAATTTTGGTTTTCGTTGTGGTTGTTTTCCGGCAGTAGGGGTTTGCGGTTGGGTCTTGGGTTGTTCATTGTTGTTGTTCTTCTTTGGTTTGTTTCTCGCTTTCTTCTTGCCCCCAAGTTGTTGTGAAGGGGTTGACTGGACCACATTCACATCAGACACCTAAGTTTGAGGTGGGGTAGAAGAGGGTGCAGTCGAACTGGGAGCGGCCGTGGAAGCGGGCCGCTGGATTGTTCCAGTAGACTGAGTAGTAGATTGAGTTTTGATGGAGCCAATAACTCCATCCGCATGCAAAGCAGTCGATGGTTTGGATGGATCATTAGTGGCACGGATAGCGTTCAGTATCAACTCATATAGAGTACCATATTGTGAATAGACTAAGTCTAAGTACTGAGCCCGGGCGATGGCTTCTTCCTCGGTGACTATGCCACCCATGGAAACATCATGAGCAATCTGGGGTAATAGTGATTTCGTGAACCATTCTACTAAAAATTGGTCGGGAATGACCTCTTTGATTAGCCTTCGTCGTCGTCTCCATTCATGGATATGATCAGAGATATGTATGGAAGTTGTCTGACGAAGAGAGGTTAATAGTTCAGTACCCATCTCGTATCGAATGGGTAGTTGAAAATGTGTGAGGAAGGACATGGCAAGGGAGTTGAAATCGTGAAAAGATGTGCGTGGTAATTCAATATACCATTTCGCTGCGGAACCCGTGAGTGTTCGTTGGAAAAGACACAAACGAATTGAATCGTCCATGAGGGAGTTGGATGAAAACCACAAATGGAAGGTCATCACGTGGTTGTTTGGGTCTTCTCAGGGCTTTCCGTCGAATTTTGGGATATCCGAAGGAAGTTTAGCTGGAATGGTTGGCCAAACCGGAGAATGATAAATGGGATCATTCGTTAACCGAGATAATTCTGGAAGGTCCAAGGTGGCTAGAAAAGGTAGTTGTCAGTTAACCTGTGGGTAATGTTGGTGTGGCAGAGGGACACCAGTGGGGCCCAATACTGGGTTATGTGGATAATTATAACTCGTGGGCCCTCTCATGTGAGGTTGGTTTTGACCAAGGTACATAGGATTTGAGACGTTTTGAGAAGTGTTTGTGAGCGGAGGATAACTGGATGGGTTTTTTGGATTATAGGGTGGGTTTGGCATTTGTCCATAAGGGGGTTGTTGCGGAGTCTAAACACTTTGTACCGTGGAGGCATGTGGGTTTCCTTGAAAAGGGACGCTCCACGTATTGGGTGCAGTGGACACATTTTGTCCTTGTGGTTGATGGTGTACTCTGGATTGAGGTTTCCCCCCAGCATGAGGGTGCCCCCCGAACGGAATTTGTCCTTTGGTGGGAGGATGCCCCCCAGCATTAGGGTTCCCTCCGAATGGGATTTGTCCTTCGGAGGGAGGATGCCCCCCAGTTTGAGGAAGAGTTCCCAGGATTTGAAAGCTAGATGCCAATGACTGACCGGTGCCACCGATCAGGTTAGGACCACCAAGGCCAGTCCCTCCGGGTTGTTGTATAGGTATGGAACTTCCCGGTAAAATTTGAGTAGTGGTTTGGGAAGTGGTGGTAGCAGAAGCGTTCAGTGCCCTAAATCCAAAAGGGAGTGTGGGTCTTGGTGTTACAGGTGTGCCAATCGGGGCTTGATTAACTACCGCATTACCGGTAGGGATAGTCGGAATGTGTGGGGCCATTGTCGAATGGGTTGTCTGGAGGGGAATAGTAGACCTTGGGCCAACGGATGGTATGTTTGGACCAACGGTTAGTGTGGCTGTAAAAGTGGTAGTATCGGTGAAGTGATTCGGGGGTACAGTATAGGAAAAAGATGCGTCGGCACCTTCTCCTGTTCCATAAAGATCTCTCACCAAGCATGGTGGACTCCGAACGACATCCGTAGTCCAAAAAGGATCACTGGCTAACAGGTTTTGAGAAGACCCGGCCGGAATGTCAGAAGGATTGATGACAACAAATTCTCCAGCAAAATTTAGGTGGAGAATATGTCGTTCGTATCCCTCTGGAATGTGATAAGCCTCCGGAGATTCTGAGACAGTTCGAAAATTCTCCAAAGGAATGGGAACTTATTCCTGGGAAGTTGTAGCATTATGAACCTCGCTCTGTTGAGGGGATTATTCTGTGGAATGAGGGGGTAAAGGGGTGTTTCCTTCCATATTTTCTGGAGGAAGTCCCTGTAGCCTCCGCGAGTGGCATGGAGGATTGATGTTGGTGGAAAAGAGATGGCGAAAGAAATCTATGGCCAACTAACGAAAAGAAATAACACACGCTAAAAAAGTCTAAGAATCACAACCAAGAAAACAAGACCTTCTTTTGATGACCATACTAGCTAGTGATGAAATCCAACGTCACATGATCAAGTCCAGAAGGGGCAGGGATAGGGTGGAACAGTTACAATGGCGACCTGCTTAACGGACTTACGCCTTGGTGCAAGCTTCCACGCAGTAATTGTGGATTTACCCTCCAAGGATCCCGAGTGAGTTTGACCAATGTCTGCTCCAGGTACAATGAGACTTCCCATCACCGTCACCTTGTGTAAGACCCTAAATATTATGGCCACTAAGGTTACCAATTCATAGTCATCCCCTGGGCGGGAACAGTCGACAGTCCGATCCGAACGTATGGGCAGGCTATCAAGCCTGAAATCAACTAAAAGGCTTCCACGCAGTAATTGTGGATTTACCTCAAAGTGATCCCCATAATACGATCTGACCACCACAATCAATTAAAACACAGAGGGTTAGTCCCCGTAGCTTACCCGAATGCGACCTCATGCGTAACCCTTGTGTGAGAGGGGGATCCCAGAAAGACTTATACGATAACTGGATTTTCTCTCCCTAACTCAGGATGCTACTGTTTGTTTTGGAAACTTTGGAGAGTTATGCTCACAGTCTTAATCCAAAGTATTAAGCCTAGTCTACTGTTGGTGGAGGATCCTAGAAAAGAAAAAGTTCTAGATAAATTTTAATTAGCGTTGATTTTTATGGCTGTTCTTTATGCAAAGGGGTGCATGGAAGTGAAACGAATGGAATTATGACTCAGACCCAAAGAGTGCATTAAACATGATAAGTAGTCATTTCTTTTCGATGAACATCCAGCTAAGGGAGAGAGAGAGTTCTTTCACTAATCAAGCACAAATAAGGAATGCCCTCAAATGATTATTTTCTCAATCAAATCTTGATGTAATGCAAAAACTTTTAAATTCCTTCTAATATGCACAATCAATCATAAAGATGTTTTTTATTGTTTGCGTATGAGTGATGATCAATACAACGTAATGCTTGTCTTGCTAATTATCTTCTTGGTATGAACGAAAACCAAACTAGCACAAGCAAAAGTCACACAAACAATACACCCTTTCGTAGCAATCAAAACGAAAAAGCGAAAGAAAAGAAACAATCAAAGAGGAAAACAAACTTCACACCTAAAATCAAAAGTTGAAGAACAATAACCTTGACTGAAATTGAGATGAAGAGATCTGTAGGCCTTTGATGACCTTCACCGGGGTCTTTACTCAACTGATGAGGAGAGAAAAACAGCGCATGGGTTTCAAACTTCACTCAATAGGAAAAACTCAATGACAATAGTGAAGAAGGCTTGCAAGATCCAACTAACAAGATGTTTATTCTTCGAAAATACAGATGTCAAGGCTGAAAGGGAAGAAAAATTGACTCACTAGGTCACTCAGCAAAAGAGACACAGAGGCAAACCCTGAAAAAGGAAGTTCTGGAGGGTTTTGGGCCAAAAAGAGGCTGGCGCTCTGTTTCCAAAGGCAATGAGAATTATAGCACTCTGTGCAAGGCTATGGGGAAGCGCTGGCGCTCTGTTAACACTAGGACAGGGGCGCCAGGGTCTAAAACTCCAAAAAATGTCAAAAAATTCCAAAAATTGAAATTCAAATCCGACAATTATGCTGAGTATGATGGGGTAAGGAGCCAATCAGCTCGTGAAACTTAATCAAAAGAGGAGTGAACCAGGTCTGAAATGATCAAGGGATAGAACAAGGTCAATGAGGAGAAAAAAACAAACAAGAAGTTTCAATTTGAGGCTATCTCCCCAGTGGAATCGCCAGTTTCTGTTGTAGGAAAATCTCCCTCCGGACAGGTAGATCGCCTCTAAGAGCTTGACCCTAACTATAGACAAAAAATTCTTAACATGGACACCGACTTCCTTTCAAATCTATCTAAACTAACACGTGATAAGGAAGGATGACATAAGTACCTCTTATCGACGTTTGTCCCTGCATGCTCCGAGTTGCGCTCCAATCCTTTGCTCCTCGCTGGGTTCTGTGGACAAAGAAAGGTACGACCACTTCCTACTCTATTGATATTAGCTTGAAAATAGATCTATCAATTAATGATAAGTTCATGTGACATTAGACACAAACTAGAAAGAAACAGGCCAAGCATGTCATATTGATGAGAATAACAACAACAATACTTACAATCGTAGATGTGAATGCGATAGCTTCGTCAAGTCCTCTTCATATAACCCTAAGATCCACAATCTGGATAACAACAACTTCAATAATCACTCTCCTTTGGCTGACTATGAGTTTCCTCCAAGATCATAAGTTTCATATCTTCAATTCTTCCCCCTTTCCACTATCATAGAGCCTGTTTATATAGGTTAAGAGGATATTAACCTCTTGAGTTGTCTTTAGAACAAGTTGGGAACCTTCTCCTTAGATCAGGGATCTCTTGATGAAACCAAGAATTCAAACACAACTGCCTCCTAATCTCGAAATATCCTCCGCTTATTCTTCTCAACGGGCCAACTACTGCCTCAGATTAGGCAGCGCTCCCCTTAGAAGGGGCATCAGAGCACTATAGCACTCCATGGTAAGCCTTAGGGGAGAGCCAACGCTTTCATGATGAGCAACACTCCTTCAGAGGGGGTTGGGGAGCGTTATAACACTCCCTGAATCCTTGTAGGGGAGCGCCAGCGCTTCTAGGGATGAAATGGGGGAGTGCTCCTCCTCAAAACCTTTGTTTCAGGGTTCTCTTTAGGTGTCAAGAGTTATTTGTCTTCAGTAAACCAGTTCTCCTTCTTCAAATCAAGCATATGAGATGTTATAAGTGTCTCCTTAGTGTCGTTTGTCATGGCAGTATGTCTGAACATCATTTGCGACACTTGTAACCAACTTGCGACACTTGCAAAAGTTGTAAGGAAGATGCAACACTTATGACAATTGAGAGGAACATGCGAAACTTATCCAACTGAGTAATTTTGATGTGTAACACAGGCTGCCCCTCTAGATTCTGTAATCGGAAAGAGCTGGGACCCAACTTCTCAGCAATTATAAACGGTCCAAGCCACAAGTTTTGAAATTTCGTGTGCTCTCCCTTTCCCTCATGCAGTTTATCCCATTTTAAAACGAGGTCACCTACTTCGAAATTCCTATCAGAGGAAGAGTTATAATCGAACCATATTTTAACTACTAGTTGATGATTATCTAACTTACGTTTAGCTTGGGCTCTTACCTCTTCCAGCTTCATCAAAGCATTGATTCAGTTTTCCAAAGGGGGACAGTCTTCTTCTTGAATTTTCTGCGATAGCTGAAGTGAGGGAAGAAGAATGTGTGGTGGCAGAATTACTTCTCTGCCATAAACAAGAAAGAAAGGAGAGTTACCTATAGCATCTTTTGGTGTTACCCTATCATCCCAAATCGCGTTTAACAATGCATTGTGCCAGTTTTTGTGATTTTCAGCCACCATGCTCTTAATGATTTTAATCAAGTTCTTATTTGTTGATTCTACCAATCCATTTCCCTGGGGGTAATAGCTAGCATAATTCTTCAATTTAATTCCTTTTTCCAAAGAGAATTCACTCATCTCAAGAGAGGAAAAGTAAGAAGCGTTGTCGAATACTAAATAGTCGAGGATACCAAAACGAGTGATAATATTCGAATTTAGAAAGGAAACTACCTGACTGGTGTTGATAGTTCTTAACGCGGCAGCTTCAGACCACTGGGTAAAGTAATCTGTGGTTGTTATGATAAACTTATGATACTGTGAGGATGGTGGATTGATTGGACCTATGATATCAAAGCCCCACTACTGAAAAGGAGAGTCTACTGAAACGGGTTGCAAAGGAAAGGCTGGTTTCTGTAACCGCCCTGATGCTTTTTGACAAATAATACACTTACGACACAAGGCATGGTCACCTCTAAAAAGTGTGGGCCAGTAATAACTGGCTCTCAAAACCTTATGGGTAGTGGTGTCACCACCAAAATGACCACCAGCTTCTCCTACATGCAATTCTAGTAAGAATTTTTCTGCTTCGTCTTTCTCAAGACAGCGCATCAGTACACCATCAAAATTTTGACGAAACAGGATACCATTAACCAAATGAAAGGAGGCAGAATTCAATCTCAACTCTCTTCTTTTAGTGGGATCCAAGTGACGGGGGGATAACCCATGTTCAAGATAGAATTTTATGTCATCGTACCAAGGACTGACAGAGTTTTGTGTACCGCAGATTGCATTTTGATCATGTTGTCCTGGGTTTGACATATCGTTTTCTTCTTGTTGTCCTGCAGTTGAGTCAGAAACTAACTTGCATAACCCTTGGCCTCTTACTATTTGAGCTGGGGTAATTTCTATGTCGTACTCCTGCAAGGAGGTGACCCAGTTATCCCTATTTTCTCCTAGTTCTTTCTGCACTAATAGGTTCCTGACGGCTGGGTAAGGGACAATAAATTTCGTCCTAGACTTCAAGAGATAAGATAAAAAATGCTTGACTAATTTGAAAATAGCGTAGGCTTGCTGATCTACCGCTGGGTAATTAAGTTCAGTGCCTTTGAAAGTAGAGCTCATAAAGGCAATGGGTACTTCATTGTTTTCGGTGTTCTTTTGAGTTAGGACGGTGGTGTAGGAACAGTCAAAAGAAAAAGTGTAGAGCGTAAAGTCTTGCGAAAAGTCGGGGCTCATGAGAGAAGGAGTGTCTATTATGGCCTTCTTTATTGCATTAAAAGATTGATTTTCTAAGGGTCCCCAATGATATTGGGCGTCTTTCTTAATTAGATTCTGTAAAGGTCTGACCATTTCGGAGAAACTGGGGATGAATCTCCTCACAAAGTTTATCTGGCCTAAGAAATATTGCATAGATTTTTTGGATGTAGGAGGGGGAAATTTCGAGATGAATTGAGTCCTTTCAGGGTCAATAATCATCCCTTTGCTCGACACAATAAATCCTAAGAGTTTACCCTATTCTACAACAAAGATGGATTTTTTAGGATTCAAGGAAATGTCGTATTTACGACATCACTGTAGAACGACTCGTAAATGAGCTAGATGATCGGTTTCATTTTTATAAAATACAGTCACATCATCTAAGTAAACTATGACAGACTGATTGATTAAGCCTCGGAAAGCGATGTCCATTTCTCTCTTAAAAGTGGCACCAGCATTAATTAATCCAAAGGGCATTTTTCGATAAGCATAGGTTCCCCATGGGGTGCAGAAGGTAGTTTTAAGTTGGTCTGGTGGAGACATCAGGACTTGGTTGCACCTCGAGAAACCATCCAGTAAGGATAGCCTCTTAGAACTAGATACCTGTTGAAGGATATGTTCCATGGGTGGGACAGAATAGTTGTCTTTATCAGACGCTCTATTAAGGTTTCAGAAATCGACGCATAGTCGGATTTCCCCACTTTTCTTCCAGACAGGGACAAGGTTAGAAACCCATTGAGTGTGCCTAACAGGGAAAATAATCTTAGCATTTAGGAGTTTATTTAATTCTTTTTTAATGGTCGGTTCAAGCTTAGGGTGCATTTTTTTCAATTTCTGTTGAAAGGGTGAGGTTTGGGGTTTCACAGGAATGACATGTTGTATGATGTTAGGTTCGAAAGTTTTCAGGTCATCATACGTCCATGCAAAGACATATTTAAATTCTTTGAACAATTTAATAAATGCATCTTTTTCTTGTTCAGAACATCCTACCCCTAATTTAATGCATTGCAGATTATCCTTAGTCCCTAAGTTTACTTTTTCATATGATAATGAGGAACTATTGGTTTTACAGTTGACCGATTTTTTGAATTTATCTTGAAGATCATAAAAAATTTCTAATCTAACTACAGATTTAGGGATCGAATTTACCATGTCCAATGAAGATTTAGGAGTTCTCGGATCTGGTATTACCGTGAAATCACGTAAATTGTCATCGTGCGTGCATTCGTCTATCACCGTGCCTTGAAAAGTTTCTTCCATATGCAGAAAGATAATAATCTGTTGATCATCGTCGAAGACTCTCTAGTTCGTGATGTTGTCGGGAACAGATGGCCGGAACAAGAGTTCGACGGAGAATGCATCTGGGGACAAGCCTTCTGCAGGAAAGAGTTTGGAAGCTACATTAGCTAATAGATCAGCTTCAGAGTTATTCAATCTAGGAATAGAATTTATATTGAAAGAAGAAAATTTATTCATTAAATTACATACCTCGGATTGGTAGCTTTTAAGATGCGGGGACAGACAGTGGATAGAATCTCTTACCTGTCTAACCACGATTTCGAAATCGCCAAAGACAGTCAGGTTTTGAATGTTCATATCCAAATCTTTTCTGAGACCTTGTAGTAAAGCCTCATATTCTGCAGTGTTATTAGTACATTCAAATTCTAGCCTTCATGAAATCAATGTTTTGTTACCTGTCGAATCGATAATAACGCAGCCTGCACCATCTCCTTCTTTGGACTTTGACCCGTCAAAATAAACAGACCAAATTTGATTTTTATCGGGTGCATGAGTTCGTTGTGTAGAAACTGTTGGCTGCACATATGCTACACTCTCGGACTGTTGTTCTGGATTGGTGATAGATGAATTCTTGGCCATGAAATTGCCGAAAAAGGTATCTATCCCTTGTACTTCGGGTGAATCAGCAGAAGGCATAAATGGTTCATTGGGATTGTTCAAATATGTGACCGTGAATTTAAGGTAGCGTTCACGATTTACCTTGATCTTGTTAGTCTTGTTGTTCTCTGGAAGCCATAGGTGAGACCAATCTATCATGAAATAGCCGTGTAGCTGCTCCAACCAGTCCCTGCTTAAAAATAGACCATACACTTCTGGAATATCTACAAAAATAATATCAATAACTTGATGAACTTTGGGGTTTGACGATAATCTTATAAGCACATTCTTTAATTCACCTATGACCTTAACATTGGTTCGATCAAGTTGTATGATTTTTAAGGTGGAGGGTTCAACTTCAGCGTTAATCTTCTGACACACAGACCATGGCATCACATTCGATGATGCTCCTGAGTCTACCATACAATTGTGCATGTTTCTATTAAAGATTTCGAACGTTAACAAAAATGGAGGTACATTTCCGCGAGTGGTAGTTTGTGGCTTTTTACTCGCAGTTTCTAAAGCTACTTTATCTACATTGTTTACATTATTTACATTATTTACCGGAAGGCTTCCTTTATCATGAGGATCGAGATTATTCTTTGTGGAAGTCTTCTGAGGAACCTTGTTCTGAATAACCTTTTTTGAATTACCATTTTTACCATTCTCTACGATGTTTTGTAGAATTTTTTGTAGCAGAGATGGAAATTTCAATAACTCATAAACATAAATGTTAGCCCTTAACTTTTTAAGATCTTCAACTACATCATAATCTAAGTTGGGGTTCACATGACTCTGTTTAGTCTCAGCTGGTTTAGATTACTTTGGAGGCGAAGTCGTAGTGTTTTCGGCAGAAGGTTTGTTTGTTGTTTTACTCCTAGTATTATAGGTATGAAACTTCTCGAAGTTAGCTTTAAATATGCTATCCAAGAAGTGTCCAAAAATATTTGGAGAAGACTCCTCTTCTTGAACTGTCTCTTGTTCAACTACCTCCTCAGGAATCTCAGGAGGCATCAAGTTATCCTGGGCTTCTAGAATTGTTTGAAGGGTGTATTGCAGACTTTCTATATTAAGGCTTTCAGGTTGTATTTTACTTTGAGTATGTCTAGGGAGGATTTCAATCTTCTTTTTGGAAGAAGAACTAGTCTCTGTTTCGTTGCTAGCAGTGTCTTTTAGACTAAGTATGTCTTTTTCAATCTGGCTAGCCTCCTCGAAGGCTTCTAACAACGTGGCTTTCTTAGATCATTTAACCCAAATAGCTATACTTTGATGCAAGGCTTTAGTATAGTATGATATTATGAGATTCTCGATAGGCATGGAATCGCAGGGATTCGGTTTTTAAGTGTTAAGAATCTTTGATTAAAGTATTTAACTTTTTCTTTTGGGTTCATCCTTAAGTTTGAAAGCTCAATGACTAGGACTTCCGGAGGCTTACCGTCTCTGAAATTTTCCAAAAAGCATGACTCAAACTTTTCCCAAGACACGATGGTATGAGGTTTTTGGGCAAAGTACCATGTAGATGCATTTCCCTCGAAAGTGTAGGGAACAACCTACAGACTATGTCTTCATGCTCGACATTACGGAGTCTTATGGCTAACATAAACTTTTTAATTTGATCTTCAGCGATCTGGTTTGAGTCAGGGTCAAACTTGGGAAGCCATTTATCCGGATGTTTAGGTAAGGGATGCTGAGCTCCAGGTACAGCTATGGCATCCTGGTCGAGCCAAGGTCTAGTAGGATTGTTCTGGCTGGCCAATGGTGTAGTGGGTGTGGAAGGCTGAGAAGGGGAATTTCCTTCGTGAGGAGAGTCTTCTCCAGAAGAAGAAGGGGATGATGGAGGTGGTGAAGGTGGTATTCTAGATCCTCCTACAACAGGAGTGAGGATTGGACCTGTAGGGTTCACAGTGACGTTAGTGCCTCCAAGTTTCTCTCTGATATCAGAGAAATCTAAAGGTTGATCCAAAGGTCGATTTGGTTGCCTCAAACGGGCTAAAGCACTATGTGTTCTTATGAGAGATTGGCAGACAATCTCTTGTATGTCACCACCTATAGGATTAGGGGTTGTTGGCTCAACTGTGATCCGTGGATCTTCGTTTGATGTGGTTGTTGTTTGAGGGGGAATATTATCGTTCAAATGACTTCTTGTCACTATAGGTGAGTGATTAGGTGGTGGAGGAGTCTTGTGACCGCCTCGTTCCATTAATTAATTGCAGTCCCTCCTTCTAGCGCCATTTGTTGATGGGCGAAAATGAACGCTCGGTAACTAGAAGAGTGGATCTGGTCCGAGGTTGTCTAAATAACCCAATCCGTTTGGGATAACCCACTATCATGGGTTTAGCGGCTCCATTGGATGATCTAAGTCCTAGAAAAACAAATGAAAACTATACTAAGAAACTAATCTAAATAAAAAAAAACAATAATTAAAACAAACTAATAAACAAATATAAACTATATACATACAATCTATTAACTAAATCATACAACTATAATTCTATAAAAGTAAATGTTCAATTGTCAACAAAATCAGATTTAATTACAAATATACAATATTTACAAATTACAGATTCAAACTAAAACATGCAAAACTCATTTGTAATCCTTCCTAAGACAGCGAAACTATTGTTTTTTGATTTTTTATAATTTTATGAAAAAGAAATAGAATAAAAAATATTTAAGCTAAGAAACTAAAATAATAACTCTAACTATGAATATAAACTAATATATTTATCTAAAATATTTATATTATACTAACTAATTAACTATCAAATAATAAATAACAAACTAACCTGAAGTAACGCTTCAGGTTTGTCCTGCGTGTAGTAGTTGTTTTTAGTTGTTTGGAGGGAAGAAAACCACACTGGATTATCCACAAACTTCTCGTAAACAAGAAGCAGCTATGCTCTTTCAAATATTAATAACGGAAAAAACAAGACATAAAAAATTACAACAATCTTATAATTTACAAATCATCGCAGCTAGATAAATCTGTGTGCAAAGACTTGTACAAAATGATTCATTCAACGAAAAAGGTAAACATGTAATTCACTAAGTGAAGCAAACTAATTGTTGTATTTTTTAAAATAAGAGAGGTATCATATATGGATAACATATAAATCAAATCACATCAACATGCAATGAATTATGATAGCTAAAGTAGTCGATAATTAATTGCAAACCGATATGCAGAAAACTTGAAACAAAAGTTTGATATATTGAAAGAAAAAGATGTTACAAGACATCAACTTTCATCTCAGTTTGAATCATAAATCCATAATCCGGTTCTCCTCACAGTGATGATGATGGGTTTATTACAAAAAATGACAAGTATTTAAAGACCTCCCACAAGGTAAAACATCCCTGTGGGAATTATCAAAACAATTTACAAAAATCTGAGGATAATATCCCAATTCTCTATTTCTGACTCAAGCTAACAACCTAAAACAAAACCATATCCAAAGTATCTCCTAAACTGCCACAGCATGTCCATTTGATCATTGTAATTCGTATGCACCTAAAAAAGGACAAAAATAGACAAGTTAAGAGGATATTTTATTGATAAAATTGACAAAAATCTAATTTTTAAGACTAGCTACAGAATCTTCCGATTCTGTAGCTGGTCTAAATTGAACACAGAATCATTTCAACAGCAATTCAAATCTTAAATAATATATTCAAACTATTGAACAATATTTGATTGCTAATTAGGAACCAAAATAATCATTCAAAACGACACTTGTATGAAAATTGGAACAGACTAAATCGTGGTCAACCGAATGATAATAGAGATGCATGCACTCTGTTCAAATTGTTATCACCAATTTGGTGTAAACATAACCGCATTAGATAATTCAACAGTAATGAAATGATTTTCATGGACCAATTGAAATCGACACAAACTGTTTATGTTGCTTCAGCCATCAACAAAATCATTTTCGAATCAAAACAAACTCAACAGAATCATTTTTCAAATTGATATAACTATATTAAACATATACAAACGATCATGCTATTTGCAAATCGAATCAAAACTTGTATGTAAATTGAAACAAATGAAATTGTAATTGAATTAATCAGTTGATAACATGATATGTGGGATTTGTCAAACGTTTGTTATTTCCAATTGGGAGCAGACAGAATCGATTGACAGTCAACGAAATCATCACTTGAATCAATTTCAAAATGAACTATTAGCCGAGTTTTTCATACGAATTCAACAGAGATAAAATATGTCGATCTGATCTTAACAAAATCGTTTTTGAAAATTAAAACCAACAGAGAAACATCAAATCTATTTTCAATACCAATCCAACTCATGCAAGCAATCATGCTAACTAAAGACACACGTCAATCGTTTGCAAATCAAATAAAAAAGGAACGAATCAAAACAGTTTGGAGATGACATAATCGTTATATAAAATCGTATCAATCAAACCAGCTCCACGATTTTAGCAACTAGATCTTTTGCACAGGTCGTATGTAACCAAAATCCAAACGAGAATATCAATTCAATACAAAACAGAGTCGTTCTTGGCAAATTGAAGTCAATATGGTTGTTTTGAGTTTATTAGGGGCAAATGAAACTAATCGAAATCAAGCCAAATCGACTATCCAATATCAGACGAGTAGAATTGATTCAAAAACCAACCAAACCGAATCTAAAACCAATCAATTGCTAAACTGGGCACAAAAAAATCGGATAACCAAATCATAGCTACATTTGAGATTAGTAAAATGAATCTACTGTATAGGATCCATAACAAAATCGTTTAAACTATAACAGAATCATTTCGAATCAAAACAAACAGAGCTAATTTGGAAGCAAAACCGAATATGTTACAATAATTCAAGCAAACTTCAAAGCAAAACTCATACTGAAACTCATACCTGGACAATAAGAAATGAATTCGATTATGATAATTTGGAATTGACGAAAGTTGTTGCCAATTCGACATTCCTAAAGACAATCGAACCAGTTGTTTTTTTTTTCTTGTCATTAGCTTGAAACCTATTTCTTTCTCTTGTCAGCACTGTGACTTGGTCCTCCAATGATTTGATCTTCGATTGTAATAAGGGAACATTGGCATAGTAGCGCTCAAGCCACACATTACATTGGATGCAAGATATTTTCTCGGGCTTCAACATCACAGGTGAGGGTTTGTTTAAATCACCAGGGGTTTCATTATGAAACTTGATTACCGGGTATTTAGGATTTTTTTTGAGACAAGGGGGTAAATTAGATACATAGTCATAGGGTTTCTCAGAGCATAAGCCATGGGAATAGGGGTATTCTTCAGCCAAGAAACGCTCAATATCGGAGTCCGAGTCCTCGCTCAGAACTATGGGCTTTTGGTTCGAAATTTGGCTTAGGTTTATTCCGAGCAAGTCTTGATATCAATCGAGCATTCTTCTTACCCTTGCTGTCGACAGTAGGATTACCCTTGACTTTCTTACTCACAGGCTTCTTGACAGCCTCAGTCTTGTCTTTTATGTTGTCAGGTAGGTCGATGTCAGGGAAAACCGAGGGTTTGGCAGGGGGTAGAAGGACATGAAATGGCACGGCTGGTCCGACCATAGTCTCACTAACCACGACTTTATCGATTTGGATAGAATCTAGACCAAAAAATCCATTTCTAGACAGAAAGGCTTGCCAATTATCGCCATGAAGGTTTAAATGGTGGGTGACGATGAGTCTAATTAAGCCATGGTGAAACAGGCTGCTATCAGCCTTCTCGCATTTGAAACTCTTAGCCATCTTGTAAAGACTACGCAAGAAGTAATGTGGCATGTTCAAAGGATAGCCCATGAAATTCATCAATAACTGGAGGTGATACAAAAATACTAAGCCATACCGACCTTCACAAGTCACAAAATGTTTCACAATCACCAAAATATCGTGCCACCTGGTTTAAGGGTGGAAATAGGCATACCTTTATCACAGGAGACAACCTTCCTTGATACGAATAGTAATGGCCATGGCACCTCATCAACTTTGGAGTTTTTAAACCATCGCTGGCTCGTGGATGCTAGCCCTGTAGCAGAGCTTATGAATTCTTCATTGAGTTCAAGCTAAATGTCACCTACTTTAGCCCTACACCTGTCAAAGGTGAGGGTGAATTGTTGGGAAACTGAAAGGTTGAAGCCCTCGAACCTCTGTATAAACACCAGCCAACCGTTGTTTTCTAAATCCTTACAGGCATCATCGAATAGTAACAGA
The DNA here is from genome assembly GCA_009831015.1 of Picea engelmannii. NCBI lineage: Eukaryota > Viridiplantae > Streptophyta > Pinopsida > Pinales > Pinaceae > Picea > Picea engelmannii. Next base: position 1,457 of record WSFP011415471.1, on the reverse strand, counting down.
GCTTGACTATCGTTTGGCTCTATGCGCACCACTAGTGCCATAGATAGGAGCACATGGTGAGCGAGGTGAACGGGCTAGGGTTTGGACTTAGCACTCGCAGGGGCAGAACGCTCACAGGCTTACACAAAACTAGCAAAGGTGAAACAGGGTAGGGGGAAAACATTAATGACTGAATGTGCAAAGGTAGTGGAGCTAGTTCATCCCATGCACAATTGTCATATCCCATAGTACAACCATCGATGCATATTACTATTCAATCCACTATTGCATAGGTTAAAACTACGTCATTCAATCAACCAATGAAATCTATGGTAAGTGGATTGAACATTCACGCGAGCAATAGTTATAGTTTCAAAACCAAAGCAATAAATCAAAATCACACCAAGGGTTTGATTATATGAACTATGTGTTCTATGAAACGATTTATACCAAGGGTCTTACCACAACACAAATGTGTTTTCATGAAACCAATGTGTCAAGTGAATCGATCAAAGAACATATAAATCACATCATCAATGCATCACAAACTCAATCACTCATAAAATGAAATTATATAATCAATCAAAGAATGCCAAATGAGTACAGATCAAGGGGTCTTGCCAATTGTATAACGATAAGTAAATTGGAAATGCAATGGGCATATCGACAAGAAAGATCGCAACAATCCAGTGACGGTTTTAATGTGACTTTGAAAACCAAGTTTTCATGCTTGCAATCGTGAAAACAAGAACAAAGGTAAGTGTGCAAATAGCGCAAAAATAATAGTGTCGTTTTATTCAAGGATTGTGATGAAAATCAAGGTTTGCAAAAAATTGGTGTAGGCAGCTTATAAGGACAATAAAAAAATGTGAATTGGCTCCCAACACTAGTCCTATTGACTAGTCTCAAGAAGGTGTTCCAGGTAAAACAATCATAACTTCTTCCTAGTGTATCCAAATTGAGTGGGACTGGTTTCATTGGATTGTTGACAGTCTGTAGTATTTCTGATGTGAGTTTCATAATTTTATATCAATTATTTGTGTGGGGAATGCTATACAAGTGATCTCTCCTGGAAAGGCCAAAAATCGATAAGTTGTGGGGAAGTTACCATAAATTCCACTTGGCACATCCAATTTTGATCAGACCTGTGGCATTGCAGAGAAGAAATATCAGATAACTACATAAAATAAATTGTCATACCCATAAGGGCCGAAACTTTGGATATACAACAGAATAAAGATTGTCTACCAGAACCACCTCAAAATCAAGGTTCAAAAGTGATACTAGGCCAAAATGCCACCCAAAAAGGGAACTTCTACACCAAATAAGCCTCCAGACAATCCTACTTGGACTCTTGATGAAGGTGAAGAAATGCATAGGGACATAAATTATTTACAAAAGAAGATAGTAATAAAAGATGAACTACAAGAGATGATGGAGGGTTTAAAAGGGGAGATCATGGAAGTATTGAAAAATTT
>ML861975.1:30996-42363 GCA_009831015.1 Picea engelmannii | reverse complement strand
ATAATATCAACAAGATCAACCCTTATCTTCTCTACATTGCCAATGTTATCAATGCTACCATTAAATTCCGAGCTTGGATATTGAGGTGCTCATGGAATTTTGTTGCATTCCTAGCTTCATATTCAACATAGCATCCATGTTTACTATGATAGATGCATGCCTTCATTTCCACCTTAGAAATATTCATGCTTACGAGGAATTTCCTTTTCTCTTTCTTTCTTAGGGAATAAACTCGGGGGGAAGAATCAACTCCTCCTTCTTAGATTTAATCCCAAAGGAGAACAACCCTTCATACTATATAAGACAATATTCCTATACAAATGAATATCCTTTATTATAAATATGATATAATGTGATCAACACGATGTAACCTAACCCAAGAAAACCTAACCATAACTAGTAAAATAATATTAAAGGAGTGTTAAGGCCTTAAAATAGGGACGTAGGGGCCTTAAAATCCTCTCTGTCATTCCCTCCATACTCTTATTTGGATCCTTCCCCTGCCACCCCTAGATCTTATCCCCTCTCCCTTTCTCCTTGGCTTCACCTTTAGTTTTTGAGGAATCTATCTCTCAGCTTGCTCCCCCATCATTAACTATTTGTTTATCATCCCCTCCTACACCTTGTAGCTTATATCCCTCATTTAGTGGCATGGTGACAAAGAATAAGGATCAATGTTCATCATCAAGAGGGTGAGAAGGGAGAAATGGAAAAATCACAACAAAAAAGTGGCCACAAAATTAATAATGAAAAGAGAGAGGCAATAACAAATAGGGACACAATTTGTCCTCTCAACCAACTATGGAAATTGTACCAAATTGAAATTCAGTAAATGATGAAGGTTATGTCTTGGAAATATAAAGGTGTTGGTTGTGGAGCCTAATTATTTTCCTGATTTAGAGGTTTGTTTTAGCTGTGCTTAGACCCCATTCCCTAATGGGGTGGTGTGGGGGGGCTTGCCCCCCCACAACTGTCTCCACCTCTCCGAAGTGAAATATTGGGAAAAACTGCCTTGTAAAATATTGTAATTTCACAATCAATTTGGACCATTCATTATAAGGTCGTAGATCTGACGGTAGAAGTTATTTTAGGGTTTTTTTCCCTATAAGGCAACCCTATTTTATGAGGGAATTGTGTTGCATCTATGTATGTATGTGATTATTGTATTCTGAGAGAGGAGAATGTGAGAGAAAGAAGAAGAAGTTACAATGGGTGTGTTGTAGGTTGTATCCCTTCACTTTCCTGGATGATAAAAAGGAAAGACCTGGCAATTTCACTGGTGAACGTAGCCCACACTAGGTGAACCATGTATATATGTGTCTCTATTGTATTGTGTATCTTCTGTGTTTTATTTCCACATTTGTTTTTTTTATTGCTCCGTGATCCTGTTTTTCTATCAACTGGTATCAAAGTGAAAGGTAACTTGTAGGAAAAGAGGGTTCCTGGTTTGAGTGGGACCAATGGTGGAACATGGAAAGTTTAGGGTTGAGAAATTTAACAGCCAAAACTACCAGTTATGGAAGATGTAGATGGAATATTATTTATATTAGAAGGATCTATTCCTACCATTGGGCGGAATAACAAAGAATCAGACGGCCATGAAGGACAAAGAATGGGAGGTTCTCGACAAAAAGACATTGGGAATGATAGAACTGAGCCTGGCAGCGTTGGTGTCTTTCAATATTTCAAAAGAAAAGACAACAAAGGAATTGATGGATGCGTTGGATACATTGTATGAAAAACCCTTAGCATCCAATAAGGTGTTTCTAATGAAGTAATTATTTAATATGAAGATGTTAGAAGGTGGGTATGTTGCAGATCATTTAAATGAATTTAATATGGTTACTAATCAACTAAGTTCTATAAAATTGGACTTTGATGATGAGGTCAGGGCTCTTCTAATCTTGTGCTCATTTCCATAAAGATGGAACGATGTATCCATGGTTGTAAGTAACTCTATCCCTAGTTCAAACAGTCTAAAATTTGATGATGTTGTTGGTGTTATCCTTAGCGAGGAAATGCGACAAAAAAGCACAAGTGAGACATCAAGTAATGTGTTAAACATGGAGAACAAGGGAAGAAAAAAGGATAGAGGAAAGGGCTCAGGGAACCGTGGGAATTCTAGGAAGGGAAGATACAGATCCAGACTAGGAAAAATAGAGTGCTGGAATTATGGAAAGAAAGGGCATCTGAAGAAATACTGCAAAGCTCCAAAGAAACAAAGAGATGGAGAACATGAGAAAAATCAGGAAACAAATGTAACAGGTGATGTCTTACAAGATGCTTTGATTTTTTATGTAGATAATATTTCCGAGTCTTGGGTAGTAGATTCAGGGGCTTCATTTCATGCCACACCCCATAGGAAACATTTTCTAGATTATGTTAAAGGTGATTTTGGACAGGTTCATTTGGGTGATGATGCACCATGCAAAATTGTTGGAATGGGAAAGGTACAAATAAAGTAAAAGAATGGAAACCAATAGTTGTTGAAAGAGGTAAGACATGTTCCAGATCTAAGGAAAAATCTAATTTTAATAGGGCAGTTGGAAAGTGAAGGTTGTATATCCATTTTACAGATAATGTGTGGAAGGTTACCAAAGGATCACTCGTGATAGCAAAAGGAGAGAAGGTAGGTACATTGTTTTTATGTATTGGTAATACTGATTCTTCTATCTCTTTATCTTCTACAGGAGTGGATACAACTCTTTGGAATAATAGGCTTGGACACACGAGTGACAAGGGGATGAAAATACTTCATAAAATAAATTTATTTCCAGATATTAAACAAATTGATTTGGATTTATGCGAGCACTGTGTTTTTGGAAAAAAAAAGAGAGTCAAATTTCTCAGAGTTGGAAAGGTAAAGAATAATGAAAATTTAGAGCTTGTACATACATATGTATGGGGAAAAGATTAGGTATCATCTCTTGGTATCTCTCGTTATTATGTTACTTTTATTGATGATGCAACTAGAAAGACTTGGGTTTATTGCATTCGACAAAAATATGATGTTTTTGATACTTTTAAGAAATTAAAAGATTTAGTTGAGAATGAGACAGGAAAAAGGTTGAAGTGTCTCAGATCAGACAATGGAGGTGAATAATGCAGCAAGGCATTTGATGATTATTGTTCATACCATGGGATTTGTAGAGAGAAGATAGTTCCAGGAACACCACAAGAAAATGGTGTGTAATAAAGGATGAACATGACAATCATGGAGCATGCAAGGAGTATGAGATTGCATGTAGGGTTGCCCTTACAGTTTTGGGTAGAGGTTGTAGATACTGTTTTTTACTTAATAAACAAAGGACCTTCAAGTTCTTTGGATAGTGTCATTCCATAGGAGGCATGGACATGTAAAAAGGTAAACTATTCATTTCTGAAGACTTTTGGTTGTAAAGTATTTGTTCATATTGATAAAGAAAATAGAATAAAGGTTGAAGCAAAATCCAAGAAGTGTACCTTTATTGGATATGGTGTTAAAGATTTTTTTATTATCGCTTATGGGATTGTGAAAAAAACAAAATCATTAGTAGAAGAGATGTCATATTCAATGAGAAGGCCATGTATAAAGATCAGTTGTAGGGAAGGAAACATGAAGAAGGAAAACCAGAATACACAGTCCATGATGAAGAAAAAGAAATTCCAAAGGTACCACAAAATCAAAATGTACAACAACAAGAGAAACATGTACCTAAAACTCCTGCAAGTGTTGTTAGAAGATCTACCAGGTTAAGTATATCCCTTGAATTATACTCTCCTTCATTGTATTCAATATTATTGACTGATTCTGGTGAACCAGAATGTTATGAAGAGGAAATGCAGGTAGACACCAAATAGAAGTGGGAGCAAGGAATGGAAGAGGAAATGGATTCCTTGGTAAATAACCAGACTTGGTACTTGGTTTAGTTTCCTGTAGGAAAAAGAGCATTGCAGAAAAAATGGGTTTATAAGTTGAAGGAAGAAGACGGAGAAAAAAAAATAGTACAATGCTAGACTTGTTGTAAAGGGGTTTGCACAAAACAAAGACATATATTTTGATGAAATTTTTTATCCTGTTGTTAAGATGACTTTAATTAGGACTATTTTAAGTCTCGTGGTAGTAGAACATTTGAAACTTGAACAGTTAGATGTAAAAACAACTTTTCTCCATGGGGATTTGGAGGAAGATATTTATATTCAACAACCACAGGGGTATGGGGACAAAGGGAAGGAAAATTTGGTATGTAGGTTGAAGAAGAGCTTGTATGGCCTAAAGCAAGATCCAAGGAAGTGGTATTTGAAGTTTGACAAGTTTATGACATAACACAGTTATATTAGATGTCATTTTGATTACTGTTTTTATTTTAAAAGGCTAGAAAATGGAAGCTATATTATCTTTCTATTGTATGTAGATGACATGCTTGTTGCAGGGTCTAATATGCAGGATATGAATGTTCTCAAGAATAAATTAGCTAATTCATTTGCGATGAAGGATTTTGGTGCTGCAAAGAAAATTCTTGGTATGAGAATAACAAGAGATAGGAAAAATCACAAATTGACATTGTCTCAGGCTCAATACATAGAGAAGGTGTTGGAGAGGTTTATAATGCAGAATGCAAAACCAGTTAGTACACTTTTGGCCAGACATTTCAAATTAACCAAGGAAATGTGTCCCAAGACATAGGAGGAGATAAAATACATGTCTAGGGTCCCTTATTCATCAACAATTGGTATCTTGATGTATGCGATGGTTTGCACAAGACCATATATTGCACATGTAGTGGGAGTTGTGAGCAGGTATATGCACAATCTAGGTAAAGAACATTGGGAGGCAGTAAATTGGATTCTCATGTATTTGAGAAGTACTTCTACTCATGCATTATGTTTTGGAGGATCATACATTGTTCTACAAGGATATGTTGATTTAGATATGGAAGGTGATAAAGATAGAAAGAGGAGAACCACATGATATTTTTTAACTATAGGTGGAACAATAGTAAGTTGGATTTCAAAACTACAAAATGTCGTTTCACTTTCAACAACAAAAGCAAAGTATGTTGCTGCTATATAGGCTAATAAAGAAATGATTTGGTTACAGAGGTTTATGGAGGAGTTGGGAAAGAAGAAGGAGAACAACAGGTTGTACTGTGATAGTGAGAGTGCCATTCATCTTGCAAATAACTCAACCTTCCATTCAAATACTAAGCATATACAACTCAAGTACTATTTCATATGATCCGTCTTGGAAGATGGACATTTGAAGTTGGAAAAGATACACACTAGCTAGAATCTTGCAGACATGTTAACAAAGGGAGTAACCATGGAGAAAATGAGTTCCTGCTCAATTTTAATTGGTCTTCAAGCATGAAGGCAAAGATGATAAATTTTCCAGGTCCAAGGTGGAGTATATTCCAACAAAGTACACCAACAGTGGAGTTGTTGTGATCAGTCTCCAAGTGGGAGATTGTTAGTTGTGGAGCCTGATTATCTTCCTGATTTAGAGGTTTATTTTAGATGTGCTTGGAACCCATTCCTTAAAAGGGTGTATGGGGGGGATTCCCTGCCCACAACTGTCGCCACCCGTCGAAGTGAAATATTGGGAAAAATTTCCTTGTAAAATATTGTAATTTCATAGTCAATCTGGACCGTTCATTATAAGGTCACAGATATGACAGTAGAAGTTATTTTAGGGATTTTTTCCTTAGAAGGAAACCCTATTTTATGAGGGAATTGTATTTTGGCTATGTATATATGTGATTATTTTATTATGAGAGAGGAGACCTTGAGAGAAACAAGAGGAAGTTACAACGGGTGTGTTGTAGGTTGTATCCCTTCATTTTGCTGGATAATAAAAATGAAGGACCTAGAAATTTCTCTAGTGCACGTATTCCACACTAGGTGAATCATGTATATCTGTGTCTTGTTGACCTAAAAATATTCTCTGGGATCAACATGGTTTTTTACATAGTCATTGCTCCACAAACGTCCCTTGGTTCTATGGTTCTAGTCGAAGACAGTGGCAGGGGTTATAGTTACTATGGCCTTTGCCCTTGAAAGAGTATCAGTTGGCTACCTTAAAGGGGTTTTGAACCCTCCCAAATTATTTATTCCTCATGTCAATACTGTTCAATTTAGGTTTCATGAGCTAAGCACACAATTTACAAGGATTTTAACATTGGCCCCCTTCGCCTGTCACTAAGTGGGTCCCTTGGGGATGGGGTCCTTTTGCAAAGGATAAGGTGAAATATGGTCACAATTAGGGAAATAAAATGCTTCCATGTTATAGGGATCAGGACAATCTTTCCAACGGGCTATCATGAGCTTGAATCTGAGTCCATATGACCCCGTACGGAGGACGCAAAGTTAACGTGACTCAAATAACCATAATCAATAGTTGTGACTTCCTGGTCTATTTCTGTTCATATTCCTATTTAAAAAAGAAAATAAAACCAATACATGGTGTAGGTCAGTGCGATACCTTTCCAATGGTATATCCCGTGCTTGGTTTCGACCCTCGGTTGGTAAGAACGAGCTTTCACAAGTTCATGACCAATTTCGAACACCACATTGGTTGTAGTGCTTCAGGGTTCAAAAATTGTTGGTAAAGAGTTTTAAATAAGAGATTCAGTGATTCCACTATGTAATAGACTCAAATAAATTTCCAACGGCTCCTCATTTTCCTCATTCCGACCTCGGATGGTCTGGTTAGAGCTGTCACAAGTTGGTCAATTATTTCGGGCAAAGGGGGAAAACCAGCTCACATGGCAGGGTTTCATGACAGCTAAAAAACCCATTAATGACCCCAACACAAAAATATATGGCCACCTCATCGAATTAATCATCAATACCTTTTTGATGGTACCTCATTTGCCTCTATTGGATATCGTATGGAAATTTGGTGCCTTTCACAAGAATGGGTGTCATATGGGCCCACCAACAAGTCAAGGGTTTTAAGCGACCACTTTTCTGGGCCCAAATTGAGGGCCGAGGTGGAATTATTTAAGATTTGTGATGTCACATTCTCGATGGGCTCATCGATACCTTTCCAATGACATGCTCTTCATCCAATTCCAACTATGTCTCACCTGACAACCTTTTTGGGGCTAAGTCAACAATAATAAGGTCAAAGTCAAAGTCAAAATCAAACTTTTACTTGCACAATTTTCAAGGAATATTAAAAAATAATTGGAAAAAATTATAAAAAAATTTCAGAAATTTTGGAAAATTGAGGAGGGGACACGCAGCCTCCCTCATGCAAAATTGGGAATTTTATTTTTTTTGAAAATTGGAAAATAAAAAACCTCCCCCCTCCCCTCTCTCAAGACATTTTGGAATTTTGGCCAAGGGGAGAGGGAGCTTTGCAAGAGGCTTCAATGGCAGTAGAGGGAGGTCTCTTGGTAGCAGGAGCATATCTACATTGAGTATCTAGCCAACACCATGCAACAATATTCAAACATTGAGCTAGGTAAACCCCCGTTAGACCCATTTCAATGGAAAAAAGCTTGTTGGTTGTGGTGAAATTTGTGCATAGAAGAGTGTTATTTATGCCTTCAGGATGATTGTCTAAGTGATAGTTCAGATTTCAAGTTGATTGTTGGTTTAGATGCCATGTTTTCTGGTGTTCGCCCTTAGTTATGAAAGGAATCAAAGATTAAGGAAGAAAGGCGAAGTACGAACTGAGCGAAAGACACATAAACCGGGGAAGGGTCAAAGTGGTTAAAGAAGTAGAAAAGAAGGAGATAAGTAAAGGAAAAGCTAGCTGTTGGAAGAGAAGATCAAGGAAGATAAAGCAACAAAGAAGAGGGATCGTGGACAACTTAGCAAGCAGAAGAAGACACCAACGAATACTTTGGAGCACCTCACAGAAAAGGAGGAAGGACAGGATGGCGAAGCTCTGAAAACACAGGTCAAGTGGACCTAGGTTTTGGATCTAGGGTTTTGACACCTAGACTTCGGTCTATGGTTGTCTGAGAGTCATGTAATATATAAATAGAGGTCTAGAAGACATGGGAGGGTTTGTTCTAGTTTGGGTTCTAGATTAATTGTTCGTATGATGTTTATTGTTGGTTATTATTGAATACTGTTGTTGAGAGAAATATCGAGTCTGTATTCTGGATTTTTAGCTGGGTGTGAAGATCAACCCCGCAACTAGGTGCGCATGGAGGGAAGAGAAAGAGAGATAGATCTGTAGCTAAGTGTGCAGATAGAACTGTATGTTTTCACCTAATAAATCGAGAAACATAGTTCTGTGGATGTAGCCCTAGGGAGAGGGTGGACCACGCATATCTTATTTTCGTTGTGGTCGATGCTATGTTATTTGTTATCTGTTATACTATTACTATAGTGTTGTGTTAGATGATAGATATAACTTCGCGAAGCTAGCATAAGAGTGGTAAAGAATATCTAGATTGTTTGCGTTGTGTTTTTGAATCACTTTGCATTTCCTCTGGTTGTAGACACTTGTGTCCTGCAACCCCCTATTGCTACTTCGGGTGAGACTGCATTTTCTTCATAGGTGTTGCCGAAAGGGACAATAGTTAGGGTTTTGTTGGTACGATGTTGAAGCATTGAACCCTGGGTCTGCCCCTGTGCCAACAAATGGTTCCGTTGTTGGGACAATGATCTTCTTGAGGGAATGTCAAGGTGGTTTCTATCGAAGACAGGGATTCAAAAGTGGATAGAAGAACAAGAAAAGGACTTCGTTGAAGCTCAGAACAAGAATCCTATCATTAGTATAGAATACTAGTTGGGAAGGTACATCTTTACCGACATACACAAGATTTTCTTTGGAGGAGTTCATAAGGAATTATACGAGTGGTTAGCCAGACTACCAGATACCCAGTTTGAGATCAGATCTAGACCACCTGTGGTTTGGACAACAACACTGATCAAGAAATTCAAGAGAGTCGATAACGTTGTGTCTAGAGCAGTGGATCTCTGGTTTGATAGCACTATTGGAGGATACATTACTGAGTTTTCTATTGACGGAGTATAATCGTATAGTCAAGCAAAGAGTTATTTCTTTAAGGGACCTAGAGGGAAGTTTCTACACTTCTTGAAGCTAAAGATTAAATTGCTATTGCACGAGAAGAATATCCTGAAGATATGGTGAAGCTAATGTTCAAGAATTCAAACAACGACATAGAGGCTGGAATCACGCGTAGTGGGAGATCTTTCAGAGAGGTTCCTCTTGCGAACTTATTTAAGCAGAACTACAGAGACAAGGGATTCTACAGTGGAGAAGACGTAGATCTAATGGACGAAGAGTATTTAGACTCCGCAAGAACAAAAGAAGTAGAGGCTAAGGAACTTCACCAGGGAGAATCAAAAACTTCAGGAATTGGACCTACTGTTGAAGTAAGTACTATTACTCCTTCTGTTTTTTTAGCAGCATTAAGTAACTAGAGTAGTCAGAGCAATCATAGTACTATTACAAGTAGTTTAGCACATACTTAGCCAAGAAACCCAGGAAGATCTATGGAATATGAAATGAGGTTACCTATCTTTAGAGGAGATGGATATGAAGATCTTGACCAACATTGGTTCCTATGCGAAGCTGTTTGGAGCATTAAGCAAGTCACCGATGAAGATATTAAGAGAACTCAATTTAGTACTACCTTGAGGGATCGCGCTCTGAACTGGTAAATGAAGTTTGCTTCAAGACCCGGACAACCTAAGCCATTGAATGATTTTAAGACTGCTTTGAGTGCGGAGTTCAAGAAACCTAATTCAGAGTCACAATGCATTATATAGTTGAAAGAAATGAAGGAGAGGGCAATTGAACCTGTTTGGGAATTTGATAATAGGTTTAAGACTCTGACAGGTCGTTTAAGTTTTCAGATCCCAGACGAACAAAATAAATAATGGTTCATCGCTGCCCTCCTGCCACACATTAGGGTTCCCCTGATGCAATAGAAGGTCGCTTCACAGGCTGAAGCAATGGAGATCTCCATGAAATTAGAAGAAACCCCTGTAGGAGAATCTAGTCCAGGTAAGAGCCATATTTTAAATCAATTGACTAGTTTATCTTTATAGGTGGAGGATATGAAGAAAGAAAAAGGAAAAGAGAAAAGAGAAGATATCTGGTGTATCAAATGTAAATCATAAGGCCATGACAAATAAAATTGTTCCCTATTTCAGGAATACTTGGCCTCGGGAGCGCCTAGCCCTTTGAATCAAGCTACTATACCCTAGTGTGAGGTATGCATAACTAGAGAACACCCTGGTAAATGTTATTATATGAAAAAGTGTGTCCAAACACCTACCAATATTTACTCCACATTCTGTAAATATGTGGGGCATGATGAGAAGGATTGTAGGGATTACGATCTCATGCACGAAAGATCAAGGGATACATATATAATTCAAGGAGAAGCTCAACAAGAAGGAAATAATGCATAGTTCAACTCCCCAGGAAGAGGAAAATTCAACCCTTGCGGTGGATTCAAAGGAGGAAGACGAGGAGGAGGTATGGGTCGAGGTAGAGGTCATATCATTTTCTATAACCATGCATAGCTGAGACATTTGGTAAGGGATTGTCAGAACCCTTGTACTACTTGCAACTACTGTAACTCATTTGATCATGTTATCGAAGAGTGTCCAATATTGTTAGCCAAACTTTAGGAGAGACGAGGAGGAAAACAACAAGTCCAATTGATATCATCAGAATCTTGCAGTGAGGACCCCAGATTTGCCGTTATTACTAGAGGAGGCATTGTTACAGGAGAAGATAGGGTGAATCCAGGAAAGACTACAGAAGGCTCAGGGATCAGAAGAGATGCAAAGAAGTCACAATTGTTTTATCCAAGGAAAGAGAGGCATACTTTCAAGGAAGCAAGGAAATAATTTATAGGATAACAAGATTCTTCTTCTAAGGCACAACAAGAAGTCAGGGAATGCGAAATGCCACCAACATTTGATCAGTCTGTCTCATCTAAATAAGGAAAATAGGCAGGAAGGCTCATGGACTTCTTATACACTTGTATTAATTTGATTAAAGATGAAAAAGCTGTGAAAGAATTACAAAACCTAGTAAGACAATATGAAACTGGAAGAATAGACCCTATGCTAAGTAGAGATGTGAATCAAGTATCAAGGAAAATAAGGACAAACAAGGAATTGCACCATAGTGCTCAGATTGGAAACTATGACGTGGACTATGTGGTCCTCGACATGGGATCATAAGTAAATGTTATGACAAAGAAAACTTGGGCACTGATGGGAAAACCCATATTGATCTTGTTATCCATAAAGTGCCATAAATGGTGTCATTTTTGTTGCAGTGTGAAAGGAAGTGTTATACCACCATTCTGTCAAGGGTAACCATTTGAACCATTGTGTTTGTTTATCAGAGACAAAACAACGAAGGTAGCCTTCCAGACATTT
>ML861975.1:7074-30896 GCA_009831015.1 Picea engelmannii | reverse complement strand
ACAGATCTACTCTCATATCAAGCTTAGGATGGCTAATCAACAGGTGGTGAGCCCCTTTGGAAGACTAGAGCATGTTCCTGTAGACATCGACAAGGTAAGGACATTTGTAGACTTCAAAGTGATTGAGATTGTTGATGATAGTTGTCCTTATCCCGCACTGTTAAGAATTGATTGGGATTTCAACAATTTGATTGTTTTTGACCTAAAGAAGAGAAGGATGACATTTGAGGGTAATGGCCTTAAAGTCATTGCACCTCTAGACCTAGATGAAGGTCGCAGATACACCAAACCGATAAGAGAAGAAGACCACACCTACAAGCTAGAAAACATCTACAAACTGATAGAAAGATAACAAGATTATATTAATCACACAATAGATGGATATCTAAGTTGGCGAAGTGAAAGTGCATGTTCATCAGATTCAGAGGAAGCATTGGAAAACTGGCAGAACAAAATGTATGAAGTCTCCACACGGCGAAGTGCCAGATTGACGAGAGCAGTTCGCTGGATTGACACAAAAGTAAGTAATCTCCCTACATTCGATGGTTTGAATCATTTGGAGACATTTCTAACTGAATTTGAGAAAATTGTACCATACAATAGAGGATGTTGGCACTGGACGAAGCCTTGAATGCCACACCATCTATATGGTGGGGAACACACAAAAAAAACATCACATAATGGGCACAATGTCAGACATTATTGACAATGCATTTTTCATACCAAGCTGAAGGATGTGAAGCTTGTTACACAGGTCAGAGTTGTCCTAAGGACCATATAGAAAGTTGTGAGGAGGCCTGGAGCAACATTCCTAAAGAACAGTGGGTACATAAGTTCATTAACACATTGGACACTACACCTATCAACTGGTATCTTCAAGCAGAGTTGCGCTTCATCACTATAGATTGGTATGGTATGACTCAGAACTTTATAGCTACCTTCTTATTGGAAATTCAGTACCCTATAGTAGATCAAGATTTACAAATCATAAGACAAAAGGTCTTTGAGGAGGCACCTAACCCCCCTCTTGACTAAGAAAAAGATGAATGGACTCCGCCTCTTCAGTAGTTACACAAGTGCTACAATATTAATGCTGATGAGGATGATGACTCGAGGGATGTAAACATTTTGGAAACTGAAGGACAAAGAGACATAGAAGGGTCAGGGATTGAATTACTCTTTGTTCGACAACCCATTAAAATTAGGAAGGTTAATATTGGAACCAATCAAACACCTAAGTTAGCAAATGTGGGAGACTATTGGGATGATGACACTATTAGCAAGATCATGTAGCTATTACATGAATATCAAGACTTATTTCAACCCAAGTTCACAGACATGAAGGGAATTAAAGGGCCCATGGGAGAAATGAAGATCCCCCTGAGAGCAGATGCAAGACCTATCAAGAAGAGACCTTACAGACTGAATTCCAAATATATGAAAAATGTTAAGATTGCATTGGATAGAATGCTGGAAGCAGGAATCATAGAACCAGTTGAAAAATCTAAATGTATCAACCCTATGGTGATCCAAGACAAGAAGTCATAATTTGTGTAGATTTAAGGAAACTGAATGATGCATGCGTACATGATCCATTTCCTACACTTTTTACTGATGAGGTCCTAGATAATGTAGGAGGACAGGAGGTCTATTCATTCACAAATGGATTTTCAGGTTATCACCATATCCAAATTGCTAAGGAAGATCAACATAAGACCACATTTTCAATAGAATGGGGTTCTTTTCAGTACATTGTTATGCCCTTTGGCTTGAAGAATGCACCAACCATATTTTCTAGGGTGGCGGTCGAAGCATTTAAGGACTTTTTACACAAGTTCTTGGAAGCATACTTTGATGATTGGAATGTTTTTAGCCTCATGAAAGATCACATTGAATGCTTGAGATTAATGTTATATAAGTGCAGGCAATGTCAGATTTCCCTGAATCTGAAAAAGTGCATCTTCTTTTCACGCTTTGGAGTACTGCTAGGGCATATTGTGTGTAAACAAGGATTGTTGGTATATCCTTCCAAGATTGCTATCGTTGTCGATCTACCCCCCCCACTTCAATTAGACAACTTCACACTGCATTGGGGTACACTGGATACTATAGAAAGTTTATCAAGGGTTATGCATAGATAACAACACATATGGAAAAGCTATTAAAGAAATATAGTAAGCTCCAATGGACAAAAGAATGCCAATAGATCTTCGACACATTAAAGCAGAAAATGGTTACTACGTCCCTCTTGGTTTTTCCAGATTGGAGTAAGGAGTTCAATGTTCACGTCGATGCTTTGTCCATTGCATTAGGAGCAATTTTAGCACAACCAAGTGTAGGAGACATTGACCACCCCATAGCCTTTGCAAGCAGGAATCTTTCTACAGCTAAAAGGAATTATACTACAACTGAGAGAGAAGGTTTGACTATGGTATATGCGCTACATACGTTTAGAAACTATTTGCCTGGAGGACATTTTAAGATGTTCAATGATCATTCTGCATTGAAATACTTAGTCAACAAGCCAGTGTCGGGGGGAAGAATATGAAGATGGCTACTACTATTCTAGGAGTATGACTTTGAGATTGTGGTTAATCCAGGAAGAATGAATAAAGGACATGACCACTTATCCAGGTTGGAACATGGAGAGGAACCTACTAGTATGGAGGATACACTTCCAAATGCACAATTGTTGGCCATCAGAAAAGTCGATGATCACTTCACCTAGATAGTTCAGTTCCTATTCATATGAATGGCACCTCGCGAGTACATAGTCATGCATAAGAAACAATTGGTCGTCCATGCTGCTGAATTTCAACTTATAGCTGAACAATTATATAAGATGGGACCAGATGAGATTTTGAGGAGATGTATTATGGAGGCATAAATACCATTGATTCTAGCAGAAGCACATGAAGGCATCGCAGGAGGACACTATGCAGGGAAAGCAACAATGCAGAATATTGTCAGAGATGGCCTCTAGTGGCCTACTTTACATAAGGATGCTAAGGAATGGTACAGATCCTGCAATGTGTGTCAAAGAGTAGGGAAGCCTTCTAGAAGGGATGAAATGCCTTTGGCACCAAAATTAACATTACAAGTATTCGAGAAATGGGTTGTTGACTTTGCGGGACCTATCAACCCACCAGGAAAGTGCACAAAATCTAGATACATTATCAATGCCACAAATTATTTGACCAAATGGGCAGAAGCAAGAACAGTTAAGGACTGTAGTGCAACTACATCTGCACAATTCATATTTGAGGATATTATAACCAGATTTGGATGCCCGAAGATCCTCATGAGTGATCAAGGCACACACTTCATCAAAAAAACTATTGAAGTCTTGACTTAGGAATTCGAAGTTCACCATAAGAGAGAACACCATACCACCCACATGCGAATGGTACAATCGAATCTTTCAATAAGATCTTGGAGACAACATTGACCAAGATTTGCAGTGTTAACAGAGATGATTGGGATATAATAATTCCAACAGTATTATGGGCTTATAGAACTACTTGCAAAAAGTTAACAACACAGACCCCATTCAAGTTGGTATATGGCTTGGAAGTAGTGGTACCTATGGAATATTTGGTTCCTAGTTTAAGAATTGCAACATTTACATGTATGGATGACACAAGAACTATTCAAGACAAGCTCACACAATTGATCGAACTAGAGGAAGACAAATTTATTGTTGGATTTCATCAACAAGTACAAAAAGAACAAGAGAAGGCTTATCATGACAGACATATCAAGAGGAAAGCATTTAAGTAAGGAAATTTGTACTGTTATATGACAACAAGTTCATGAAGCATCCAGGGAAGTTCAAGACACATTGGCTCAGACCATTTGAGGTTTCCTATGTTACAGATGGAGAAGATGTGCAGTTAAAGACTCTTAAGGGAGAATGTAAGGATGGTTTAGTGAACGAGAGCCAGTTGAAGCTGTATTGTGACAACCAACTGCCTCGCAACTGCCAGTAAAATCTTAGGAAGAAGGGTCTAGGTACCAGGTGGAGCTAAAACTAGGTACCAGACACAAAAAAGACAGTCTGCACAAGATGGGAAGGGACAAAGAAGAAAGAACAGGTTGCTCCATGCAGTCTAGAGTCGAAGTGATACAAAAGGGTTAGTCTTGCAGTGACTCGGGATGAGTCACATGTGAGTGTTGGGGGATTGTTGGCCCTTGGTTATGGAAAGAAGAAAAGATTAAGGAAGAAAGGCGAAGTGCGAACTACATGGAAGGCACATAAACCAGGGAAGGGTCAAAGTGGTTAAAGAAGCAGAAAAGTAGGAGCGAAGTAAAGGAAAAGATAGCCGTTGGAAGAGGAGATCAAGAAAGATAAAGCAACAAAGAAGAGGGATCATGGAAAAATCAACAAGTGGAAGAAGACACCAATGGATGCTTTGGATCACCTCACGGAAAAGGAGGAAGGATAGGCTGGCGAAGCCCTGAAAACGTGGGTCAAGTGGACCTAGGGTTTTGGCACCTAGGGTTTTGACACCTAAACTTCAGTCTATGGTTGTCTGAGAGTCATTAAATGTATAAATAAAGGTATAGAAGACTTGGGAGGGTTCATTCTAGTTTTGGTTCTAGCACAATTTTTTGTATGATATTTATTTTTGGTTATTGTTGACAATTGTTGCTAAGAGCAGTATTGAGTCTGTATTCTGGATCTTCAGTTGGGTGTGAAGATCAACCCTGCAGCTGGGTGCACAGGGAGGGAATAGAAAAAGAGATAGATATGCAATTAAGTGCGCATATAGAACTGTATGTTTTCACCTAATAAATCAAGAAACACAGTTTCGTGGACGTAGCCATAGGGAGAGGATGAACCACGTATATATTATTGTCATTATGGTCTATGCCGTGTTATTTTTGATCTGTTATACTATTACTGCAGTGTTGTGTTAGATCAGAGATATAAATTCACGAAGCTAGCATAAGAGTGGTAAAGAATATCTAGATTGTTTGTGTTGTGTTTTGGAATCACTTTGCATTTCCTTTGGTTGTAGACACCTGTGTCCTGCAACCCCCTATTGCTACTTCAGGTGACACTGCATATGCTTTGCAGGTGTTGCTGAAAGGGCCGATAGTTAGGGTTTTGTTGGTGCGCTGTTGAAGTGTTGAAACTTGGGTCTACCCCTGTGCCAACAACTGATTCATGTTTGTTGGTTAGTCAATTCAATTAGTTTTATGTGTGCAAAGGATTCAAAGGGGAGGGGATTCAAACCCCTCTTGGGCACCAGGCCCAAGCCTCCATGGCCCCTTTAGATATTTAAATTTCTGAGTTGGGATGAAATTTCAGGCCTGTGCATGGCCATTTGCAGGCCCTGGGATTTGAACCCCAGCTCCCTCCCTTTTCCTTTGCTCAGAATTGCCCAGAAATGACCCATAAATTGAATAGGAAGGGAGGGGGTTTGAACCCATTACCACCCATTCCTAAACTATAGTGAAAACCCACTTGATGAAAAAATTTCAAAAATTAATTTATGGGGGTGGCTGGCCACCCGTCCACCTCCCGGGCGCCACCACCACTGCCTCTACAACACCTACACCAATGTAACTCAATGCTTTGGCCTCCCTTTTCACACAGTCACCTCCTCTCCACCCTCGGATCCCAACACATCCCCCTTTTTGGGTATGTGTTATATTCTTTGCATGTGTGTGTGTGGGCGCGTCAAATAGGACAACTGCGTTTGACGATCCCTCGTACTAGTGGCCTGTCTGTGTCGTGTGCGCCAGGTGATTTCCTAGGGGGGTCCCAAGGGGGAGGGGTATGTATGCCCCCCCTTGGTTACATACAAGGTTTGACAATGGGTGGTAGCTCGGGGCAGTGCCTCGATTTTTTTTTTTTGGGCAGTTTTTGCTATTTTTAGCGGTTTTGTAAATTAATCCCGGATTAAGGGATTAGGGTTTTGGTATCTACGCAATAACTAAAAACATTGTATATATATTTTATAGTGAATGGTGAAATTCGATATAATGAATATAAGAAAGGTTTTCCTGGTTGAGGGTTCCGGTATAAAATCTTTGTGTACTCTGTGTATGAGCCACTGATTAAATTCTATTTTGCTTAAGAATCTATAAGCATTGCTTTACTTCATAGGTTTAAAACTTACATGTCCTCTGTGTGTGACCAAACCTTCCACCTCCATTTCTCCTTTCCTCCACCTCCTCCTCCTTACACACACCCTCCTCTTCTCCTTTCCCCCATGCACCAGAACCCTCCCTCTCCTACCTCCTCTCCTCCCACGCTCATCCCTGATCCCTTCTCCCTCACGCTCCCTCCTCCTTTCCCTCTTTCCACTCTTCTCCCTCCTTCATGCAGACCACATGCACATGCCTCTCCTCTTCCCCTTCCCCCTTCTCTCTCCTCCCTCTGCGTGCACACGAAGCCACCACTCCCAACTCCACCAATTACACCATTGCGCGCAACCACCAACACCCTCCTCCATTCACTGCACCTCCACCTGTGCTCTTCTCTCCACTCCTCCTTCCCATGCCCAACCCCTTTCCTCTCCTCCATACCTCCGTTGCAACCCCATCATGCCATTCCTTCCATCTTTTCCAAGTCCCCCTCCGTTGTGCGAATAACCACCCCCTCTCCACCTCCTCCACTCCTCCAACCACCGCGCAGACTCCTGTGGAGTGTTATTTTGTTAATTATTTTATATTTTGTTTTTTTACATTTTAGTTTTAATATCTGATTCAATATATTATAATTTTTTTTTTATAATTTTTTTTTTTTTTTATATATTTAAAACTATATGTTAAAATTAAAATCGCTCACCACGAAGGGCTAGTGGATAATTTAATTCCATAACTTCACCATACGGAGGCCGATTTTCGCCCATGAATAGTAAAAATGACTGGGGTGAAGTTAGGAATGCATCCATGGCATTCACCTCCATGAATTCACCCCATAATTTCAGTGGCATGTCCCAGAGCGACATGGACTCATTATTGGCCCAATAAGCATGCCGTGAAGGAGGCCTAATTGGGGGTCTCCGAGGCCAAATTGGGTTGGATGAGCAAAACCCATTTCAGCTATAGGTATGCAAGCATGTAGAAACCTATCAATTCTAGTGCTCAACTGAAAATTTTTCCTCATATTCAAAATTTTCCCTGATCAATCTCCCTACCGGCTCCTTCCCACGTACCTCCATAGGGCCATATCTTAGTAATATAGAGTCGGATTTGCGCCAAATGAAAGGAAGTGGAAAGGTATAAGACATACATACAACATGTGAACAATAAATAACAATTTTGTGGCTTATTGGTACAGGAGAAGATCCTCTCAAGGTTCAGGCCCAAGAGTTCCCCTCACCGAAAAAAGCCCAAATCGAAGCCATGCTTCGCCCAGCTCACAGGGAAAATTATAGGTAGGAAAGGGGGGGTATAATCAGGTCTGAAAAATTCCTGAACAATGGGCATTTCCTTTCTTACAGTGACCAAATCCCAAGGGCTCCTTTCCCTCCTAAGAAACTTTGCAAATTCCCCACACCTTGGGGCTTCATCCTGGTGAATCCCACAACCATGGATGGCATGTAACAATCCTAAATCACCTCACCTACAACTGCAAAACATGGAAGCAATGAAGGATCCTTTGGGGTGGCACAAATTCCAAGGCAAATGATGAGGTGGCATATCATTTTATTTTATTTTATGGAAAATGACTTTTTGTAATATGTAGTCTTACATAAGTTTGTTTTTTTGGCATGTATAAATTGTAATTAAAGGGTCAAATCAAATCTGATTTGATTCCCTTTTTGGATAAGGTTCAATTTAGGATAAGATCCCTTTTGGATAAAATTTCATTTTGGTAAAAAGATAAAAATACTTAAGGGTTGGTCCACTTGTCACTTTTCCAAAAGTGACAAGTGTCTTGTGACCTAACCCTAAACCTTCACCTCTCCTTTATAAATAAGAGTGTTGGCATTGTAAAAGAGGAGGATGAATATAGTAACAAAGCTATGCTAAAATTTTCCAAGACTCTATGTGTGTGTGATACTTGTTAGATTTTTGTTGTTGGATGTGTCTCTTGTTGGTTAAGGGTTGAGGGGTAGGAGTAAATGATTGTTATGTTAGCTATCTCCATGAGGGATTGGTTATATAGGTGTTTTTTGTTGCTTCCTTGGGTTTAACTTGCTTGCTTTCATTTTCTAATAGCTTGGTTTAACTTGTTTGATGTGTTTTAGTGCAGATTTTCTGAAGTACTTAGTTATTTTCATCCTTAGCTAGTTTCTGGGAGTCCTAGGGCCGCATAGGAAAACCCTCAAATAGGCCCCTTAGTTGGATGTTCATACTTGTTTGCTTCCTCTTTTCGTTCATGTATATTTCTGTTATGTTTTCCTACCATTAACCTTGTTGTCCCAAATAGGAAAATTGGCCATTTTGGTCAATTTCCCCCCATGGGACAACCATCTTAGTTGGCTGTTAAATACCTTTTATGTGCAAATTTCTGTTACATTTAATTAAGTTTTCCATACATAAATACTAAAATTTCATTGTTTTCCTGCAATGACATAACCGATCACCTACTCTGCTCCTCCTAAGCAGTTAGGGACCACCTGAAGACCTGTTTGATGCAAAGGGGCCAATAGGACAATGAAGAAAAAACATCAAATTTGATCGGTAAATATACCCAATCACTCTCATATTCACTTTATATATCACTTGCACTCATTCCAAAATTTTTGGCACACATACCCATGATGATATGCTTTGTTTGTGTAGATAGGTTGAGTAGTTTACTTGTGAATTTATGTTTATAAAATGTTATCTATACTTGCATAGATAATCATCACAATTTTCTAAATTTCAAACACTAAACTTCGAATCCCCATACAAGGAATCAATTGGGGCTTTCATGCACATGGTGGCCTTGCCTCTCACAAAGAGAATCAACCCATTCCTTTGGGATGAATGGTGTAATCACTACTTGTAATTAGTTAATCTTGTCATATTTTCATTGTATAATTTTCCATTCACTAATCTACAGGTGGCTGCCTCTAAAGGGGCCATATAAAAATCAACAAGCTAAATACACACAAAAATCCACAAAACACTTGAAAACAATTCAGGGGTCCGCCCCATACACTCAAAACAAACTTATACTATTTAGCTACATACATATGCATATTATTTAGCCGTGACATATATGTCACCTACCTATTTACTTGTTTTCTCTGTATAGTTTTAGATAGATTTCAAATTCAGTAACTAGGAGGCACGCTTCTGAAAGAAAGACATGACCTCGCCACGTGGATGGCCTAGTGTTTCATTTCAAAGCAATTTCAAATTTGTAGGATTCTAAGAGTCAAATCCAGAGAGTCTTCATCATGAGCCCCTCAAAAGTTTTCTAGTTAGTATAAATCGAGTAGTCTTTCCTTAGTACGGCACGGTCAAGGAGTTGATTAGCTTAGCTTGGTTGGAATACTACTCTGGTTGGGTAAGCTCAACTAAAACTCCCTTTAGTGGGGTCCTGGCCTCTTACTTTTCATAGGTATCCTTCTTCCATCCAAGCGGATTTAAGAGCCCGAAAGTGCTAGTGACGAGAAGTGGCTAAACCTCACTTCTTTGAACTACATGGGGCACTCTTCAACCTAACCACAATGGTCTGTTAGGACTACTCTTCTTATACTAGTTGGCACAATTCTGGGATGTGTTTTTCTGATCGAGATAGCCTTCAAAATAGTGTGGTGGCCAATGCATGTGTTAAAAAACTAAAAATTCACCAATAAAATACTTTTAAAGTCAACTTTTTGTCAGTCCACCCTTCACCTACGAATAAAAAATTAAAGTTGTGAATACTTTATCTTATATCACAACTGTAACAACCTGTAAAAAGGTTGTTCATCTCCTTTTGCAGTCTCCTTTTGATTTTAATTTCTTCCAGGATCACTTCCCAGGTCACCCTGAGGGGTATCAAGCCATTCTGGGCTTGTTTACTTGTCTTAAAAGCTTCGAACAACTTGATATTCACAATTTACAACCATTTAAAAGGACTTGGTTGCATCTTTTAAGCTCACGTTTCACCCTTGTTTTGCACTCTTTCACATGAAGCATCCATTGGTTAATTGTCTAGAACACTGGTTTACCCCGGGGACCCATTCTGGGCCGTTTTCCAATGCTTTAAGTAAGGGAACAAATCACTGTTTGATTTATTTAGTTCATTGTCCAAAACAACCAGTGAGCTTATTTTCACCCTATTGTCCATAATTTTCACCCCCCATGCCATTTTGGCCATCCATGAAGCTGAGGGAGGACAACACCCAGGGTGGGTGGTCATGAGAGAGACTTCTTGTAAGTCTTTCACCTCTCCTTTCCCCCCTTCATTACCGCCTCAAGCGAAGGACCACCTGAGGTGAAGGTAGTCTCTGCCTCGTGCCGAGATATCAAAAAGGTTGTAACCGACTTCATAGCCAGATAGGTTGGATTTGTCCCAGTGGACAAATTTTTCTTATAACACGTCCCTTTTTCTGGAGACCATACTGGGGTCCTTGTAAACCTCTTTAGGTTTTCTTGTATCCGAAACTTTTACTGAGCATTGGACCCAAATTATTTGGGGTCCTTTTCCCACTTGTTGAATTTTTTTTGTGGCAAGGTCTTTCAATGACTCTTTGGAATTTTCTTTGGTACTTGTTGTAGTTCAGTTCCCTTGCAATTTCCGTTGCATCTGGGAGTCATAAATACCATCAAGTTTTCCTTTCATTTTTCCTTGTCAGTCTCCAGTTCTACTTGTCTGAACTCATGTGGGAAGTTATACATTTTTCATACTTTACCTTCCACCTCGAGAAGAACAAAAACAAAGCTTTGTTTATATTTGGGTTAATCTACATTGTTTCAGAAAGAGTAGGATTGTTAGTGATACATATCTTGTACTCAAAGTACTTACTTGATCCCCTTACAAGCTGGTTGGGTAGAAGTATCCTAAGACTAGGGAAGCAATGTCCCCCAGGAGTACAATAAGTCAAAGTTCACGAAAGAAAACAAGTAGTGAGACACATACACCTGGGAAACCAAGGAAATTCGTTACCCCTGCCGTGCGATATGAGTCACCCTCTCCCTCTTCTCCTATTCAAATCCCCTTACTAAATCAAGATTTAGTCAATCCAACAATAGTTACTAATCCTCAGGTTGTTTGTCTCGTCGTTCCATCAACCGTTGTTGTTCCTCCCATAGTTGTTTCGATGGAAATGTCATGGCAACTTGGGAATTCTTTGAGGTTGACCAAACCTCTTCATGACATACTTGCGGATGCTCCAAATAGGATTCCTAAGTTCATTTCCACCAATACATTGAGTTCCAAATAACATATACAAAAATTCTATGATGCATTAGCGCTTATGGAGATAACAATTCCCGATGTCATCATTAGAATTTTTGTAAAAACCTTTGAGGGTAAAGTAGAAAGATTATTGGATTACTACTTTCCTTTAATGTTTGAGTTATTGACCCGGGGTTCATGTTTTTCAGGTTTCCAAAAAATCATCTAAAACTATTGGCCCTCCTGGTAACCCAGAAGGCAACACAGTGCACAGAATGCATTGCGCAATCTCACCCAAGATAGATTTAAATGGGTGGCTTTAAGAATTAGGTGTTTACAACCTAGGATTGAGTATGAGATAGGGTTTATTATTCAGAGCCATATAATATGAATTGCAATTGCAATCTACTATTACTCATGGGTGTGCATTTATCTTTAACAATTTATTTCCTCGAACAACACAATCGTATTCCATAACACTGTCTTAACTCATTCATTAAGAATAACAATGAAATGTTGAAAGAAAAAAAAGATATACATGCATTCATCATATTACACATGCATTATTGTGGTTCACCCCCTCCCGGGCTACGTCCACAAATATTTGGCTCTTTTATTATGGTAGTTCTGCATCTCCAACGCCGCGTGCTTACAATTCTCCTAAGATGGGTAAGATCCATGTGAGGTGAACTAGATCGCACCAGGCTCCACAACCTGCGATCTAATCCTCAGATATTCCTTCTTTACTCTGTTCTTATCTCAACATCTTACAAAATTGGTCCATAACAATATTACATAACGCATCAAATCATACATATCACGATGGAATATTACAAAAGCTGAACTAAGACAAAAAGTGAATGAACTTCTCTCTTTTTTTATGATACCTATGTATCTATATTTATATATATCGGGCTCTTCATCCATTTACAATCGTATTACCAAAATCCTAACCCTACCGACATTAGGTCTTCCTCCCATGCGCACGTGTTGTTCTTCCTCTAGCTGTCGCTTTCCTTGTGGGCGCTTTCTTGCATGCACGTGTGTTGTTCTTCCTCCAACTATTACTTTAGTTTTTGCATGCTTTATTTCCCATGATAATCCTTCTTTCCACTTCGGCCTGGTGCCAATAGGCCCCCAACACTAACATGTGACTCGTCCCGAGTCACCTAATGCTTCTAAGCTTCCTCAATCTCCTTGTTGATCATTTGGAACTTTTCCCTGAGGTCTGTTTCTTTTATCAGTGCCTGCGTGATATTTTCCTTGATAGTGTCTACTACATGAACTACCATTTCGTCATTCAACAATCCTGCACATTCTGCCCGGGTCTGTGCTATCTGTGTTTTATCTCCTTCTGCCTGTGCGAGTACTTCTACTAACCATTCATGTAATGGCTCTATTTGATCCTAACGCTCCTGTTTATGTGTTTGCGCAGTGATAAGTTCTGCCTGCATATTCTTCATCTCTTACGTCCCTTTGACTCATTCTGGGATTGGTATGGCATTCTTCCTCTGTTTGAGTTCTTGGATCGCTGCATTGATCCTTTCCTCTTCCTTGTCACAATGTTGGACCTGTGGATCCTCCTCCAACCTTGTCCAAAGTTGCATTGCTTTGTCGAATAATTCAGCTGCTGTACTAACCTGCTGTTCTATATCCTGCAGCTGCGCTGTTGATTCCTGCTTCCTTTGCTCCTTCACTACTGGTGGAGTGGTTGGTGTGAGCTGTTCTCGGAGATTATAGATATCCTTCTGATATTGATCAATTGCTTGTGCAATCTGGTCAATATTTTCTGCTACTGGGAGTTCATTTCCTTGCACGATGCTTGGGAGTTTCTCGAAAATTCCTCCCACTCTTCATTCCAGTTCTCTCCTGCGTTATTTTTCTTCCCGAGTTTCAAGCTTGGCCTGCTCACAAACTTTTTCCAGTGCTTCTCGCTTCTTGGTTTCTTGCTATAGCTCGAATAAGTTTTTATGTGCACGAGACTATACCTCGTGGTTGACACTAATTTGCAATTTGTGTAGTGCCCTTGATGGAATCCGTGTTAGGAAGAACTAGATGTGGTCTAAATCCTTCAAGGGTGTCTGCCCCACGATTTCATCCATGCGCAACATGCTAGGTTTGATGTAAATTGTTGCGTTTGCGTGTGGCATGGAGTTGATTGGGTCTCGTTTTTCTACCTCCACTCTTTCTTTGGGCTGTGTTTTCGATGGCTCTGTGCCTTTGCTACTACTTGCTATCCATCCTTCCTTGAATTTCCTTAGGAACTATCCCATTTCTGCCAACTCTTTTTGTAGTTTATCCCTGTGATGTGATGCATGATCGAAATCCTCTGCTAGGAAATCCTGGCCCATTCTGGCGATCATTTCCCCATCGTCCTTCATGATCATATAGTCTAGCTATCCTCGTTGTGCCTTTGATTTATTGCGCGTGCCTCTTCCTGCGTGGCTGATCTCTTATTTCCCCTTGATTTCTGTGTGTTGGGATTTGGGGCGGTCTCCTATGCTCCCTTAGCTTGTTTTGACTATCCGTTGGTCGACTGTGTAGTCTCTTTCTGGCCCTTTTGGGTTCCTGTCTTGTTCGACCCCTCTTCTTCCTGAATCGACTTGCCTTGGACCATTCTTGGTCTCTTGGGCACTTGGATTTCTGGAGGCTATGTTTCCGCCTGTTCTGCCTCTCCTTTTGCTGTTGTTTCCGGTACTTCTTGGGTAATGGCTGGGATCCTCCATTCATCAGGCCATTCGCTGATGACCATGTCGATATCACCCTCTGTGATGCAGTAGTGCATATGTAGCCACTATTTATCTAGATCCTGCCTTGGTTGTATCCAAATTGTTTGTCTTGTGGCCCAAAAATTGGCGATGTCCGCATATCGCACGATGATCTCTGGTGTTATTCTCCATGATCGGCTGATAACTTATTGTATGTCCCATAGGTATTCTTCGAATATGACTCCGTTCTCCCTATTATGCCTAGCCTGTGGTCCAGATCTCAGTAATAGGTATCTCGCTCCCACTAGCTGTGGTCTGGTATAAAAGATTACATACCCTGGTTCTCGCCATCCCATGAAGGCTATCAGGGTAATCAACCACGAGTAATGGAACTCTGTGCCTAGGTCCTGCACATCCTTGCAATCCTCTTGAAATAAGTTCAATAAATATGGTGTCCAACTCATAGAGGTTCCTTCTGCGCACTGAGCTGCAACTGCAATGACTCCTGCCAGTACTTCATCTTTGAGGCATTTTCTGAGCAATTTGCAAGCTAAGATATTTGCGCCCAATTATGTTGCTGCATTGTTAATTCGTTTGATCATGATGCCCCTCATTCCCCTGGCGGTGCCATATTTATTTTTCATTTCTTCTACCAACTCTTTCTCTTTGGATTTGTCGTCCAGAATCAATGCGGGATCCATACCCCATATTGGTAATCCTATTATTTGTGCAATGAGCTCAATGGTTATGGGGACAGGTTTGTCCAACCATATATCCCCTCCATGTGTGACTGCTAACAACTGCTTGATGCATGCTGTCGCGTACTGGCCTTTGTCGAAATGTGGTAGCTTAAGCAAGCCTAAGATTCTTATTCTGTCCAGCCCAACTTCCCACCGGTGTGGCTGGTTGATCATTTCTCCAAGTCAGGTTACGCCTATGGTCTACATAAATACTCGTTGCGCAAGTTCCAGGAAATTGGTTTCGTCTGATACGTCATGGTATGAATATTTGATCTTCCCAACGTGACCCAGTAGTTTCAATTCTACCTGTACTCCAGCTGATATGCGTGATAGAACAATTTCTGCTGTAGGTTTCTTGCGAGGTGAGCTCGATATCTGCACTCTGTCTTCCTGCTGTGGTGGCTAGTTTGAAGTTCCAACAACTTGTGATTGTTCCCCCATCATCCATTTTGGCCAAAACGAGGCATTTGCAGTGGTCTCCTCTGCTAGTTGACCCTAGATGGTCATTTGCGACTCATCTAGTTGCACTACTGCTCCGAGCTTTTGTGCCGTTCTGTTAACTGCTAGGGCTGCTTTGGTGCTTTCTGGTTGCACTTCCTGTGGGGTTTCTGGTTCCTCGTTCTCAGGTGCCTGCGCCACTGTTGGCGTATCTTCTTTCATGGCCTCTACTTGTGGCTGCTGAATCTCTTCTACAATCGGTGTAGAGTTCACAGGTAGAGGCTCTAGGGATGGAATCTCATCGATGTCGACGATCTCCGGCTGCTGCTGTTCATTTTCTTCTAGCGGTCCTTGTGACCTAGTTTGAACCCTGGTTGGTCTGGCTGTCTGGCCTGCTTCCGCTGTCTTCAGTGGTGCCATAGCGGTGACTATTGAATGTTTGCTGAGTTCGAATAACTTCTGTGAGTTCTGTGGTCTCGCTCTATTTGTTTCGGCTGCTATTACTGTCTCTCTGTTTTCATTTTGTGAATAGACCAATTTCTCCCATGCTCACGTGTTGTATGGGCTTGTCACAAATCTTGTCGAGGATGCTTCCTCCATTATGCGTTTAATTCACCATAACTGTGGGTTCGATGTATCTGCGATGGTTTCATACTTGCCATTATGCTTGCTTTGCCATCTCCCATTGATGTGTTTAATGTGATGTCCCATCGGTCCTTGCCATGCTTTAATTCCGCTTAGTGTTGTCTTGTCATACTACTTATGACAACTTTCCTTTTCCCGCGTTTTTCCCTTTGTATGTAACCGTTGTTCGTTCCTTTTCCGAATTTGTGTTTCAAACGTTATGTGGCCTTTCTATCTCTGGCATGCTACATGCTCTTTTTTTTTTTTTTTTATTGCGCGGTGGGTGGTCGACTATCCTTGTACAACTTCAGTCGGCTCCTGTTGATCATCCCTTTGAGGTCTGCACTTGCTAAATCTCTAAATTGTACAACTCCTCCATCTGTGACAGATTTTACCTCGAATGGTCCTGACCAATGCATTCTAGGCTTCCCCGGGTGCTGAAACGATTTGTTGTCGTAGAGCAATACTAGATCTCCTTCCTGGAATGTTTTCTTCTTGATGTGTCGATCGTGCCAAGCTTTGTCTCTTTCTTTCTGCACTTGTTGATGGAATCTTGCCAAGTTTCAGTCTTCCTCCATTGACAATAATTGATCCAGTCTCTCCTGTACTGTTCCTTATTCTTTCATTTGTGTGATGGCTGCTACGTGTAAGATGGGCACTAAGAATTCTAATGGCACTATTGCTTCTTGGCCATAGAATAGTTTGAATGGTGTGTTCCCTATCAAATTTTTGCATGTCGTCCTATACGTCCATAATACTACTGGTACTTTGAGGTCCCAATCGTCTCTGTTGACGTTACAGATCTTTGTCAGTGCGTTCTTCAGAATTTTGTTGAAAGTTTCTACTCCGCCATTCGCCTGTGGATGATATGGTGTGCTCTTTTGGTGATGAACTTCAAACTCTTCAGTCATCACGTGGATGGTGTTGTTTATGAAGTGTGTGCCTTGGTCTCTCATCAAAACTCTTGGTCACCCAAATATAGTGATTACTTGTTCAAACAAGAAGTGTGCAAATGTCTCTACGCTACAATCTTTTACCGGTGCGGCTTTCGCCCATCTTGTTAGGTATTACGTCACGGTGATAATGTATCTTACCCCTGTTCTTTTAGCTGGCGGGTTAATTGGTCCCACAAACTCTATTGCCCATTTGTCAAATGCCTGTAATTTTACTTGTGGTTATAGTGGCATCTCGTCCCTTCTGTTGGGTTTGCTTACCCTTTGATAGACATTGCATCTCTGACAATACTTTTTCAAGTCGTTGTGAATCGTTGGCCAACATAGTCCTGCGCGTAATACCTTCTCTGCGGTAGTTTTTCCTACATAATGCTCTTCTGTGATTCCCTCGTGGGATTTTGCTAAAATTCTTGGTTGTTCGTGCTCTAACACGTACCATCACAAGATGTTATCTGCGACCATTTTGTATAGATGTCCTGCAATCAGTTGATAGTCGACCGCACAGACTACCAGATTCTTCTTCTGCACGGTGGTATATTCTTGTGGCGCAGTACCTATAGTTAAGTACTGAATGATATCTGTGAAGTATTCATCAACAATCCGTACTAATAATAACTGTGCATCCGGGAAGTTGTCTTCTAAATTCGTAGGCTCTTCTCCATTTGTGACCTTGGACAGGTGGTCAGGTCCTGCATTCAATTTTCCTGGTTTAACTATTACTTCAAAATCAAATTCTTGAAATAGCAGTAACCATCGACATATTCTCCCCCCCAACACTATCTTGTTGACTAGGTATTTCAGGGTTGAGTGATCTGTAAACATCTTAAAGTGTTTTCCCAATAGGTAATGTATGAACTTCTGCAGTGCATAAACCATGGCTAGGCCTTCTCATTATGTCGTGTTATAATTCTGTTTGGACTCGGATATCTTTCTGCTGGCGAACGCTATCAAGTGATCCAAGTATCCTGCTCCTGACTGTGCTAAGATAGCTCCAAGTGCTATCGCTGATGCATCTACATACACATGGAATGTCTTTTCCCAGTCTGGAAATACTAGTATTGGTGCTGTAACCATCTTTTCCTTTAGGGTATCCAGACCGTGTTGACACTCATTGTTCCATTTATACTTTTTATCCTTCCTTAACAACTTTTCCATTGGTGTTTTGATCTGCACATATCCTTTAATGAATTTCCTGTAGTATCCTATGTGCCCTAACATTGTTCTTAGCTGGCAGACTGGTTTTGGTGCTGGTAAGTTAACAATGACTGCGAACTTTGCCAGATCGACTAACAAGCCTTGTTTGCAAGCTATATGGCCCAATAGTATCCCAAACGATGTTCCAAATATGCATTTCTTGATGTTCAGTGATATCTGGCATTGTCTACATCTTTCTAACATTAGTCGTAAAACTTCCACATGGTTTTTCAATAGACTATAAACTGTCCAGTCATCCATGTATACTTCGAGAAACTGATGGATGAATTCCTTAAATGCTGCGATGACCACTCTGGAGAATATTGCGGGTGCATTATTTTGTCCAAACGACATGACTGTGTACTGATAATATCCCCATTCCATCACAAATGTGGTCTTGTGTCTGTACTCCTGTGCTATCTTAATCTGATGGTAGCTTGAGAATCCATCAGTGAAAGAGTAAGCTTCATGTCCCCCCACATTCTCTAACACTTCATCCATGAACAATGTAGGGAATGGGTCGTGTAGGCATCATTAAACTTCCTCAAGTCGACACATATCCTGATCCCTCTTCCTTGTTTCTTGTCTTGTACTACCATCGGGCTTATCCATTCTGATTCCTTGACAGGTTCGATGATGTCGGCTTCGAGCATTCTGTCGATCTCATATGGGGTCCAGTCTGTAGGGTTGCTGTCTAATAGGTCTCGCTTCAATTCTGAGTGGTATCTTCATTTCTCCTAATTCTCCCTCTATCCCCTTCATCTTTGTAAATGTTGTAGGAAAAAGGTCGGTATATTCGCGTAACAATTCAGTGATGCTTTCTACTGTTTTATCATCTCAGTAATCTCCAATGCTGACCATTTTGGGTTGCTCAGCTGTCCCTATGTTAAATTTATTTACCTTTATTGGCATGGATATGGAAACGAGACACTTAGTGACCTTATTGCAAGGAGACACCTTTAACTGAAGGAAGAGGATACAAGAATATAACTCTTCAAATCAAGAGTAGGAACACAAACATAGACCAAACTATAACAATAGTGAGATATGGAGCTAGTAGCATTTAATAGCCATAAACATCACTAGCTTACCTCGAATGGTTATTGCTTACGCAATTAAGAAATATCGATTACGAATATCCATATCAAGATATAGTACCAACTCCAACATTAGAGGATCTAAAACTCTCATAAGTTGTGGCCTGCGACACTTTGTGGCCTATTGATTGTGAGTACTCTCTTGGAGGCCCTGAGATTTGTGCAAATGGAGTAGAATTCCTAGCATCCAAGTAAGCCAAGAGTACTAATGAGGAAGAGAAGATTAGTGCACATTGAGTGACCCGTCAACCCATACAGGAGAGGGATCAATTGCATGAAACAAAGCAAGAAGAATGGGCATCCAACTCAAATTAATCCCCTCATGAGCACTCACTGAGGTGAATTGAATCATGAGCTTTTGGTCTTTCTTTAATTATATGGGTCTGTAGCCCATTTGAGCCCATTCATAGGCAACCTAGTTCCTCTTTTGTTGGTCACAAGCTTGTAGCCTTGTTCTTTATCGATCATAGGGTGCCCCTTTACCCCATCGAACCATCTCCACCAACCTCATTTACAAAGAATGAACCAATTCATATACTCGAGTTAGCTTATTCATCGTCACTAGTTTGACCATCCAAGGTGTTATGATTATTGGAACATAGAAGTTGTCCTAGATTTTTTATTCTTCTAGCCACTGTGCTAATGAACACCAATTCCATCCTTGTTGTTTGAAATCCTCCAAATATATAGTTAAAAGCATTGGATCTTGAACTCATTGAAGTTGTTGATCCCCCTGCATCTAATTAAGTGATGAGGATGTAGGCATTATCTTGCCCCAACATCCCTACATCTAGTTCTATATTGAAATCGATATGTAGCTCATGTTCAATCAATCCACTTTTCTTGACATACATTTCCATTATACTACACAAGTTTTGTCAATATGCAAGTTCTCATGCTCACATGGTTTGGCCTACTGAGGCCAACAATCATTGTCCATGTTACTAGAATCAACAAAAGCTCGCCCTACTATCCCTTTACACAATGTGAAATTGGGGTTGTAGTTGTTCCTTGATAGCCTCACGAGTCTTAGGACAAGACATTGGCAACCTCGGCTTTTGTGAATCCACGTTTAAAACTTTCAATGAAATCATGTCCAAGTAGCAGGCAGGCTAGTAATTGTATTCAATCGATGTGAATGATGTTTATTGCAATAGTGTGTATTTGGGATAACAAGTGTAATCTAGATTACACATGGCACTTTCAGTTTCATGAATATTCATGGTAAGATGAAATGGATTACATCTCATGTGGGCGATTGTATCTTCCCTCTCATAGAACATATCATTATACAATCTAGAATCTGAATAAGAGATGATAGATTTATCTTTCACACCTTAACCTATTATTCATAAATACTTGCTTGGATTCAATGAAACAACCCTTTCCAAGTAAGTGGTATTGTTTTCTCTAAATAAAAATAAAGAAAAACTAAACATGTACTATTTCTATAAAGATTTACTCTCTTTACTAAAATAACTAAAAATAAATAAAAAAATAGTATATTGTCTTATATACTAAAGACTTTGGACTAAGTTACTTTGCAACTATGCCTTGAACCATCCCCGGTTTAAATATGAAAAAATCCAAATTCCTATAAATCACAAACATATATCTATTTTGAAAATATGAAAGGGCCAAAATCGGATCGAATCTTTTTAAGATAGGCTTATCTTTTTGTTACATGTAGTTAGAAAAGACAAAGGTGTCACACCATGTTTCATAGTGGTGATGAACATTGTTTTGTTGTGATATAATGTGTCAAATTTTAGGAATAATGTGATATTTTTTCAAAAAAACAAAGCTTCCAGTAAATCTTTTGGCTTTACTCGACTCTATCCACAATTTTCGTGTTCCTTATGTAAAAGAATTTCCACACAAAAAGTTTATGTACATTATATGTTTTCACACATTCTCATAATCCATCCCCATCACACATTCTCATAATCCATCCCCAGGGGTACATGAGGTGATGATTGAAGAGAACCATTTCAAGTATAGTGATCGTTTCAAATTATAAATGTACTTAATTCTAGTATTATCCAAGTCAAGACAACCATGGTGGTATAAATTATCTAAATTTCCTTCCTTCTAAATATTATTTTCAGGATTTAATTAGAGTATCGAAACTAAACCCACTAAACTCACGGGTAACAATTATTTATGCAATATTTCACTGTTATAATGAATAAGAATGAAAATTCACATTTCTATGTATGTGTAAGGATTTAAAACGTCATTTGTATATCAAAATCATAAATTTAGCTATAAGAATTAAATATATCCTACAATATAGTATTTATATTAACTAATTACTTGAGGAGATTTCATCACTTATTAATAATGAACTCTTTGATAATATGATATAAGATATATATTTGAAATCTTTGATAATATGATATAAGATATATATTTGAAATCTTCATTTGAAAGAAAACCCAAAGTGAATTATCAAATGGTACAATAATTCATGCAATCTTCCAATAATAATGTTCAACACTTTTTTTCATAGTAGATATAACATATAACAAGATCTCTCTCAAACACATGTGCCCATGAATAATTATCCCATTGCTTCTACAAAAAAAGTCTACCACTCAAGTACTATGTGAGGAATGCAATATGAAAGTAAAAAAGAAGAGAGTGGCAAGATGGACATAAGGATCATTGATGTAATGGGAATGCATAAAATGGACAAGATGTTGTAAGATGGAGTGTGGGAAATGTAAGATAACAAGAGTGTTAGAATGGAATCTTCATTAGGAAGAAAACCCAAAGTGAATTATCAAATGGTACAATAATACATGCAATCTTCCAACGATAGTGCTCAATGTCTCTCTTCGTAGTGTGTGTGTGTGTGTGTATATATATATATATATATATATATAACAAAATCTCTCTCTCTCAAACACATGATCCCACGAACAATTATCCCATTGCCTCTACAAGAAAGTTTACCACTCAAGTACCATGTGGGGAATGCAACATGAAAATTCAAAAGGCAATAGTGACAAGATGGACACAAGGGTGAGTAATATAATGGGAATGCATAAAATGTCCAACATGTTATAAGATGGAGTGTAGCAAATATAAGAGAGTAAGAGTGTTAAAAAGGGTACTTTCTTCAACCATATGGCTCTTTATAACAAGTTCAAAGATCCTAGAAAGACAATAATCCACAAGGGATTTTCCATTGTCACACATAGTCTCCCAACCATTGTCTTCCTTGGTCAATAGGTTAGTTTTTGTTTTAACACCCTGTATGTGAATTGTTTTCTATTTCATTTAAACATTACATCGTAAGCCTCTGCACTTCAACATTTCATCATAAAAAACGTAACTTCTAGAATCATGGGACCTTTCAACTTGGACTACCAATTATTCAGTTACATCATAATAGACATGAATATCTACACATGGAATTTTTTTTTGCTAGGCACATCAAAATGGGCTACTACATCCCTTGCCTCTTAGAAACAACACCATCCTCAATGTAGACTCCTCTTGAGTTTATTGAAACCATATAAAGTATTACATCGCTCTTCAATTTTCTATGATTAGATCATAAGCAATATGGATCAAATGCACTTCAACTACTCTTGAGTTTATTGAAACCATATAAAGTATTACATTGTTCTTTAATTTTCTATGATTAGATCATAAGCAATATGGATCAAATGCACTTCAACTACTCTTGAGTTTATTGAAACCATATAAAGTATTACATTGCTCTTCAATTTTCTATGATTAGATCATAAGCAATATGGATCAAATGCACTTCATATTGTTGGCCCCATCCATCAATAAGATCATCATCATTTTAAACAATCTTCTCGATTTTGGCCCCAACAAAATCAACAAATGGCATCATGTCTTTTGTGTCACAATGTTGTTCTTAATGCACTGAAAAATTCCCTTTGCAACATAAATATTTTATTGAAAAACATCCATGGATTTTAAATGCAACCATCTAAAATAATAACCAAAACCATGTATCATGTACATGGAATAATAAACTCAAAACATTTGGGAACCTTTGCAATATTTGTCTTTTAATGTGGTTATATGTAGTAATTTCGTACCCTTGCTAGTGTGCTCTAGCTCTAAGGAATTTGGTTGCCCAAAATGCGTTAGCGCTCACGGCACAACCAGGAAAATCAAGTATGTTTGATCTCTTAGCACCTCGAAGTAGCTCAAATACTTCACATCTCAATTCATCATGATTGTGGCTCAATTGAATTAAAGCTCCAAGTAGATCACACAAATTATAGGTCATGGATTGTATATATCTATAAAAAAAAGGCTCAATTGTGCCCAAGAAACTATCAAAATCTAGCCAAAACAAAGTAAAGCAATCCCAACTCAATGAGTCCACAAAAAGACATTGCTACCCACAACATCCAACACTATTTGTCACCCCTAACTAGATCAAAGTTAGTTTCCTCTCTATTATTTTCTATTAAGTCGAAGATTCAAACAACTAAAGTTCTCCCTCCTAGCTATTGTTATACTGGGGATTGGGACA
This sequence comes from Picea engelmannii, assembly GCA_009831015.1. Lineage (NCBI taxonomy): Eukaryota > Viridiplantae > Streptophyta > Pinopsida > Pinales > Pinaceae > Picea > Picea engelmannii. The sequence continues at coordinate 7,339 of ML861975.1, read as the reverse complement.
AGTGCTTATTATGATAATGAATTCCCTCACTCATATTCCTTGGTAGTATATATGGTTTTCTTAATAGGAATATCATCATAAATCCTTATCTTTGGGCACTCATATCCTCACTCCATAGATCCATCAACTTGTATGCAAAGCCAAGAACACAAATAAGAGACATTAATAGCCAAATTCACCTAGTTCACATAACAATCCATAGTTAATAATTACAATAATAGAGTAAAGTCTCTATGTGTGTTATTTGTCCCCCTTCTCACTCATA
>WSFP011415467.1:0-23822 GCA_009831015.1 Picea engelmannii | reverse complement strand
TCCAAAAAGCATAATTATGTCCATCAAATAGAGGTAATCCATGTTTAGTAAAATCAGATTTCTTATCCATTATTGAAGATCAAACTTCCAGTGATTAATCTGAATCTTGAAGTAACCTGCTCTGATACCAATTGTTGAACATGATATCCTAACTGAGAGGGGGGGCGGTGTGAATCGGTTAGATAAAATGTCTTTCTTTTCTTTAAAACAGATTACTCAATGAACACAAAATATTCCTTTTACTATATGTCTTTGCTACAAATCATTCAGATCAATTAATATGCACTCTCATAAATAGACAATCACACAAAGATTTTCATGAGGAAACCCAAAAGGGAAAAAACTCTTCTTCTTATGAATGAAAGGCAAGCTCCAACTTTTCTTTACATTCTTATTTTATCTGAGCTACAACCCAAATGAGGCTGCTACCTTTGTTTCTTCAGCACCTATTGAATGGAAGCTATGACTCCCAGATGTACAAGCACCAACTTGTACAAGAGACTTTTACAGTCTCCCCTTGCTCCTCCCTATCACCTTGGAATCCTTCTCTGTCACTAAGAACCTGCAAACCAACTCTTTATCTTCTCTGTCAAAGATTAATCATTCAAATCCTCTCTGTTTATATATTCATATCAGAATTCATTCTTGACCAAACCACTTAGATTTATCAATCTGTGCATATGTCTTCTCTCCTTCATCTTTGATATTTCTTTATCATTTCTTCTCACTGTCCCTGTATAATTTTATTTCATTTCATCTTAATTTATAGAAATGAATTTTAATTTTCAACTCTATGTTTTTTTTCATAGCTTCGGCTCTACCATAACTCCTCTCATGTCACACACCATTTCACTCTTATTTACCCTGTACATTCAGAGAGTACACTGGAACACTCGGGCTTCAAAGATTCAGTTACAATAATTGAATAACTACCTTACAATGATCATCATTGGCCAAGGAATCAAGAAGAACAGTATCCACACGATCAGTTTAAATACTTAATCAGCACCGTTTGATGAACATGTGTTTGTTTTGACTTTTTCAGCATAGAATAGCCCTCGAGCACTTCGGCAAGATATTTGTGCTAAACCATATGCCCATTGGATGTGACCATAGGCTAATCGAAATGCATTTCACATTTCCCATTTTGGCAATCTTGTGTCGAAGGGTCTCGACACTCCAAGTTGTGATTCCCGAAATGGAGCGTAGCTTCGTGCTAGCTCTTTGCTCTCACATGACCATTGGTGATAACCATTGCATATGCCAAAAATGAATTTCGCATTTTTTCATTTCGACGTTTTGCATTTCGGCATTTCGACATTCCACATTTTGGCATTTCGGCATTTCACATTTCGACATTTCGACGTTCCACATTTCGGCATTTCAACATTTTGCATTTCGGCATTTTAGCGTTCCTATGATAAAGTGTTTTGACACTCCAAATCACAATCCCTGATATTCGCTTTTCTCTGATCGATGACCCACGACCTTTTGTGATCAGATGGTCCTGATCTCATTAGGACTTTGCGTTTCATGATTTCGCATTTCATGATTTCAGAGGTTGGAGCACCTCCTTTCTTTGACTTTCCAGTAGCGAAAATTTGATCTGTGACCACGTGTCCTAACCAAATATGGACAGTCCTCCTTCTTTTTGGATTTTATAAGCCCACTTCACCTTGCACTTTAAAGAACGTGCAGGTTCTCCTGGATATGAAAATGGTCGGGCCCTGCGCTCGGATCTAACGCCCGAGATCCATTCTCTTCTACTGTGTGCTCCTTCCTTTCTAAATTCTCAACTCCTTCCTTTCTGAATTCCCGAGTTCCAAAGGTTCCTTTCTGCTAACCACCGTGCAGCTGCTTCTCTTAGTCTTATGGATTTAAGTTTGACATTAATGACAAAACCAAGACCTATGCAAACTGACCAACAGGAATCATTCCCTGGAAGTTTCTCTCAATTCTTTGCTGTCTTTGCTCACAAAAATGCACCCAGAATGACTAAACCTAGCCTCTGTGTGTTTTCTGTGAAAAAAAATCAGCACCCACGTGCATCCCATAGAAAGTGGCATTTTTTTGCATTGTTAAAGGCATAGAACCTTTCTCAGCAAAGGTCCTGGTCACATGGCAACCATGTGGCCGCATCCTAGTGCTTAACTCAGACCCGTTTGAAACCTCCCATGCAATTGGTCATCATATGGTGTGGACACATGGTATGGTTGCGGGATAGCAGTGTTAGCTCCCCCACGCACTGATTTTTGTGGTAAGATCATGTTGTAAGTGGTAAGTCCAAGGGTTGGGGCTAAGCCTCGGTCCAGACTCCACCCAACCAAACACCCATTCTAACTTAAAATAAAGTTTTAATGTATGGGGGTAAGAAACATGTGGCAGGTCGCCTGACAGCCCAGCCTGCGCCAAGTCATTCACCCACACCCAAAGGTCGTGGGTTCAAGACTTGTGGAGCCCAAAAAAAACCTTTTAACATTAGAGGGGGTGCCATGTGGCAGCCCATGTCTAGGAAACGTGGCACCATACCATTGGCCCACAACACGTCACATGTCATAACTTGACTGGTCCATGTACCATGCCAACGCATATGCCACTTCAGCCTCTTCCATGTGTCAGTATGGTCACCTACCATGTCACCAGTATAACCCTAATACATTAGCAGTACAACCCTGTCATGTTAGCACTACGACCCTACCACATGAGCATTGTACGAACTATAGAGACTGTACAATCAACAAAATTTTACTTGTTTAAAAAAGTGGATAGAACACGATATCTATCACATATGATGTTTGTTTGAACTCGTTCAAGTTGTGTTGGGATCGTGAGGACGAGGCTTACGCATGAGTTCATTTTGAAGCAATTCCAGGCACTTTCAGGTTTGAGCATATTTTGATCCCCTGGATCATTGGAGACCACCAGTATCCACTTGTAAGATGTGTAGGGATTCAGACAACCCCAGAAGTGTACAACCCAGAATTACAAAGAAGTACATAAGAACATGTTGAACTAAAAATGGTCAAGAGGAGCCAGTTGGAATAGGTTGGTGGCCACCAATATCCACCTGGATCAATTCTCCCCCCTTAGGAAGAAATGGTCTACATTGCGTTGAGTTCCCCCATCAGGTGAGGAAAATTCTATTGAATTTGGCCCCCATTGAGCCATTTTCCTTGGTGTAGGAGTTGCCCTACCTTGAAAACCTGATAAATTTGGATCCTCTATTAGGGAGTTCCCTTGACTTGTGTGTCCATCATTTGATCAATGGATGCTTGTTCCATGCATTCAAGGTTGAGCTCTATTGGTGTCAGTTGTTCTACGATCTCTTAGGTGTCCAATAATGGTGGGAAATATGGTCGAAGGAGGTCCACATTGAACACTGGGTGCAAGCCAAGGAAGGGTGGAGTGTTAATCTCAAAAGCATTGCTACCCACAACCTTGGTGATAGTGTAAGGCCCATAGCGAACTGGGAAGAGATTTTGATGGTTCCATGTAAGACACACCTTATGAAAATGTAAGCATACTTTGTCTCCAACCTGAAAATCTCATCGACCTATTGGCGAATGTGATGAATCCGCTCAATGAATTTGGTGGCTTTGTCAGTCTCAGACTAAACATGGGAAGAGTCTATCTGTGTGGTGGAAAGAGGTAGTGCAACATTAATAGGACCAAAGGGTTAGAATCCCAGGCCCACCTGAAATGAGATATGGGTAGTGGAGCTATGGAGATCCATGTTGTAACTATGTTGAACATAGGGGAGACTCTCATCCCATGTACATATATGCTTGGAGTTATGCATGCGTAGGATGTGCACAATCATCTGATTGACGATCTATGTTTGGTCGTCTGTTTGGGGGTGGAAAGTAGTGGATTTAGTGAGCTTGGTGTCTAACAGTGACCAGAGACTTGACCCGAATTCGTTGAGGAACATGTTGTTCTGGTCATAGATAATGGTCTATGTTATCCCAAAATGAACCCATACACATTTGAAGAATAGCTTGGTAGTATCTATAGCTGTGATATTCTTCTTGCAGGTTGTGAGGATGTCCATCTTCGAAAACCGATCAATGACCAAAAATACACAATCATTTCCTTGCTTGGTGGATGGAAGGCTAGACATGTAATCCATTGAGATGGATTACCAAGGATTCTCGAGAGTAGGAAGAGGGTTGTATAAGCCTTGATTCTTGATGGCTGGCTTGACAATTGCACAGGAAATGAAAGATTTGATATACTTGTTGACGTCCTGTTGAAGTTTTGGCCAAGATTTTTTTTTTTTAGAATGACCACAATTTTCTCCACGACAAAATGTCCTGCCATTCGACTATAGTGGGATTCCCAAATCAACTTTGCACACTCAATTGTAGGAACGCAGAGATGGAATAGATGGTATAACATTTCATCCTGAATGTGAAAATTAGTGACAATCACACCTGTACCCAAGAGATGATAGGTGGTGGCGAAGTCTGGATCTTGCTGATAAAGTTGGGGCCACTCAAATGACTCATGTCCATAGGAATGGAGCACAGTGGTGAGTAAAACCATGGTAGGTTGACTTAGTCAATTAACGACACGATTTTAGCTCCCTATCTTATACTTGATGTTGAGATGGAATTGTTTTAGGTAGGTGGACCACTTTTGATGGCAGTTGTTCTACAATTTCCCCTGTGTCTGTATGAACTACAGAGGCTTGTGTTCAGTGTGGATGATCATCTCCTTTCCCAAAATGTAATGTTTCCATTGGCGACAAGATTTTACAATGGAATACATTTCTTTGTCATAGGTGGGGTATTTCTGGACAGTATTTGAGAGTGTCTCACTATGGTATACCACCAGATGATCGTGTTGAGTGAGACCTATGCCTACAACATAGTCATATGCATCAGTCTCAATCTTGAATGTTTTTTGCAGATCGGGGAAGGAGAGTATTGGAACTGAGCACAAGCGATACTTCAAATCATCAAATGCTCATTGCTACTCCTTCCCCCACACGAACTTTTCCCCGCGACCGCCCTTGTTCACTTGGCTGAGGCCCCATGTAATATGTGAGAAGCCTAACATGAACCATCGATAGAAGTTGGCCAGTCCCAAGAAGCTTCTAAGCTCAATGAGTGTGGTCAGTGATGGAAAGTCATGGATGACTTGGATCTTAGTTGGATCAACATGTACCCCATGCTCATCAACAATGTAGCCCAAGTATTGGATCTTGTTCATTCCAAAGGATCATTTTTCCAAGTTGGCATATAGCTTGTGCTACAACAGAGTGCTCAAAACATGTTGAATATACTACATGTTATCCTCCCAAGTTCTGTTGAAGATGAGGATTTCATCCAAATATACCACCACAAAAGAGTTGGTGAAGGGTCTCAATACATCAGCCATCAATCTCATGAAATTGGTTGGTGCATTTGTTAAGCCAAAGTGCATGGCCATCCATTCGAAGAGACCTTCTTTGGATTTGAAGGTTGTCTTCCATACATCAGTTGGTTCGATGGGAACCTAGTGGTAGCAAGAATTTAGGTCAATCTTGTTGAAGAACTTTTCACCCTTTAGTTGGTCAAGAAGGTGATCAATCCTGGGAATGGGGTATCAGTTCCTGACTGTGATTTTGTTTAATTCTCTGTAATTAATGTAGAGTTTCCAGGTCCCTTCCTTATTTTGCACTAGTACAATTGGACTTCCACAAGGGGAGGAGCTTGGTCTGATGTGCCCCTTTTGAAGAAGCTATTGGATCTGATGCTTGATTTCATCATTTTCCATTAGCGAACGATGATAGAATGGTCCATTAGGAAGAGGTGCACCGGGAGTTATATAAGTTGGATGCTTGACTTGGCAGTGCGTCGGTACCCCGGTGGGTGAGGCAAAGATGTCTATGTACTCTTCCACAATCCCATCCACTTGCTTCTGGTGCAAAGAGAGGATCTATGTAGAGGCCACAGATGTGGTAGCGACCTTCTTCTTATTGTGAGCATGGATCAAAAAGAAGATGAACTTATCGGTCTGTGAAATGACCTTACTACATTTCTTAGTAGAGATTAAAGAAATAACAGTAGGTGGCGCTACCTCTAGTATCATGTACAATTGTCTACCCAAAGTAATAATAACACTGCAGGGTCTAGATGCATACACAACATGACACTTCCACAAATATGGTTGTCCTAAAAGAACATCACAAACTTCAAGGGGAGAAATATCACAGAATACCTCATCTTTGAAAGGCTTGATGTCATAGGGAAGATGACATTGTTGGCTGACACATAGATCTCTTCCTTGGCGAAGCCAGCCAATGGTGTAGGGTTGTGGGTATGGTATTATCAACAGGTCCAATTTCTTAACGACCTCTGCTGAGATCAGTTTCTTCTAACTTCCTCTATCAGCAATGAAATGAAGCAGAGCCCCCTTTACCCACATCTGAGAGTGAAAAATGCATTCCCCTTCCTTTGTTTCTTCTGGCTTGCTTGGTTGGACTTTGATGGTAGTGATAGTGGCACTGGGTTCAACATCGATAATCCACTTCCTTCCTTATGGATTTTATTCAAAGTCAGAATCAACCTCGGACTTGGACACCTTCATCTCAGCCACAAGTGACTACTTGGAGCAACATTCTTCAGTGTTGTGCCAAGGGATTTTATGGTATTCACACCATTTCCCCATGTCCTTCTTCGTCTTTTCATTTCCATTCTTGTGTTGCATATTGGAATAGTTGTCCTAGGCATGGCCATATTTTCTTTGTCCCTTTTCATTTGGGTTGGGGTCACCTTTCCCTTCTTTGGTTGTGAGGAGTTTGTAGATCCAAACTCTCACCTCTTCTGCTTAAATTTCTGCTCAATCTTGACAACATATCTATAAGTCGTACCCAATGAGGCGATGTCCAAAAAATCCATTTATGTTTGAATGTATCTATGAAATCAACAATGATATTTGAGCACCAGATGTCACTCAAAGTATTTTATACCCAATTTGGTGCATAAGGTATGGAAATTATTGGTGAAATATGGTACTGTCTAGCCCCTTTTTTGATGCAGGGTGGTCCATCGGGTGTACTAGTCATCGTAGCTTCCAATGGGGTAGTACTATTCTTTAATATCATCCCAGAAGGAATCCCATGTAGGGGCAACCACACATATTTTTTATTCCTCTATCACCCTTTTCTCAGAGTAAGTATCCCACCAGTACTTAACATGGGGGAGGACCTTGAGGAGTGCAAAAGAAATCTTTTCCCTATCAGAAAAATCGTGGACTAAAAAATACCCTTTGAGCAGATTCAACCATTTATCTACAACATATGCATCTATCATTCCTTCAAATAATGAAATATCAAAATTTACCTGTACCTGGAAGGGGTTTCATGGCCGCTTGATGAAGATGCTTCTCCTGTGGGAAACCGTTGAAGAGTCTGCACAAAATTGTCCATCATTTCTTTCCTTTGTCACATGAGGGATTCCTCGAGCAAAATTTTAAAAGGATCTCCTTCTCCATCATATTTATTTTCTTCCCCCATGGTTTTTTTTCAGGCTCAGCGTGATCGATCTTGCAATGGCTCGATTGGTTCAAGTCCCAACTTTTTGTACTCAGATCGTGTTGGGGACATGCACGAAGAAAAATAAATGAAGAGAAGATCGCTCTGATAAAACTGATCCAGATTTAGGAGAAGAATGAACTAATTAACATACTAAATACAATAAACACATAGATATGAAGAACAACACAAATATCCAATGAACAATATCTTCTATTGAATAATGAAATATGATGAAACTATAAAACCATTGAACTGAAACACTTGCTCAAATGGTGGTAGCTATCTTTGAGAAGAGATGTGTCTTCTACGTGCCTCTATCTGAGAAGAATGATTACAATGAATATCTAGAGGCCTTTTTGATATTAGTCATGAATGCCAAAACCCTAGACATCCAAAAACCTAACCCTAGGAGATGAAACACCAAAAGTTATGTGGGCCCTATGGGTAAGTTGGTACCTCAACTTCTTGGGGTTGTAACTTTTGCATACAACCTCTGTTTTAGGTGCTTGATATCCCATTGGAAAGGTATTTTAGATAAATACACATTACACTATCAAACTTTGACTCTGTCTATAGTTTGACTATGGCAAGCCAAAAAAACACTATTAAGGGCCCCAAAACAACCCTGGAAGTACAATAAGATGTCTTGACATGAAAAAATACAAAATAAGCCAGTTGGATTAGATGGGAGGCCACCAGTATCCACCTGGAAGATGTGTAGGGATTCGGACAGGCCCCAAAAGTGTAGAACTCACAATTACAAAGAAGTACATAAGAACATGTTGAACTAAAAAGCGGTGAAGAGGAGCCAGTTGGAATAAGTGGGTGGCCACCAATATCCACCTGGATCAAAAATGGAATAAATCTATGAATGTATACTTGTTTGTCTCAATGGATGTGATGGAATATTATGATAGAATTTTCAAAGTTGATGACCATTCCATTGTAGAACATAAAATATTTAGAATACCATCAATTATTTTGGCTTCCTTCATACAACCTAGACCAAATATGAGAATATCATTTGTAAACAAGATGTGAGTAATGCAAATGCCATTTAGGTGGGGGGATACCAAATCTATATGCCACTAGAAACAATAAAAAGGGGGAGAGTGGGAAACATTTTGTAAGTCCATGATATGGTTTTAGAAAGGAAGAAGAAGGTCCATGTTTTAGAACAATAAAATTGACAAGAGGGTAACATTCTTCGATCCATAAAATAAAATGATGATGCAAACCTAAATGGATTAGAATAAGACAAACATAAATATAATTTACATAATAAAAATCCTTGGAAATATTTATTTTGAGGATAAAATCTTGGAGGAATCCTAATTTCTCTTTAGAAACAAACTTAGATTGAAAAGGTTTCCTTCTTGAAGCTACATGTTTTGGAGACTATTTTATAAATGGAATTTCAAAGCGAGATGGGTTTGAAGTCATCAAAGGAACAAGGATAATTTATTTTTGGAATGCATGCACTGAAGGTAGATTTCAGTTCTTTAAATATCTTACTAGAAGCCCTGGTTTCCTCAACTACACCAAGAAGAACTTCATTGAGCAACCCAATTTCTTTTTGTAGAATTCAATTTTCCAACCATATGGACCAAAGAGTTTTGTCTAATTGCAAATCATATGTGACTGAAATTAACTCCTTATAAATCTATTTCATTAGGTTTTGATTTCCCTCTTCATATACCATTTGGCCAAAACCAGAAGTTAGTGAAATGATGTATCTCATAGTTTCTTTATGAGGACCCTTGGTACATAAAATAAAAATATAGTACCCCCTATTATACAATTCCTTTGAAGGTCCTACATCCACCCCATTGGGGTTCAATACTTTCCATGTTGTATTTTGGATTTCCTTTAAATTGCTTGAAGATGATTTTTTTTGTGTTTTAGTCTCCCTCAATGAACCATTTGACATGACTTTTTTCCCCCACTTGGCCTCTTCCCAAGATATCAATCAATGTTATTATTTTTCCAATAAACCTAGTTCATCCATTTTTAGCTCCTACCTTGGATCATAGTTGCAATTAGAAAATATTCAAGTGGATGACTTTTCTTATAGTATCCATCCTCCACAATGAATCTTATTACATTTAAACAACAACCATACAAATTATTATTTGTGGTTAGTTCAACTAGAGTCTCCAATAGAGATTTCACTACTGAAATAAATTCAACAGAAATGTCATTTAACTCTATCTTAGCACCCTATAACATCATATTTTTCAAAAAGCTAACAATCAAATCTCTTCATTACCAAATTCCTATAACTCTTTCCACAAGAACATGCAAAGCCTTATCTGTTTGACCCTCCTCATAAAATCCTTTGATTAATCCAATGCATGTAATTGTATTTATATTTGTCAATACGAATTTTCTATTGTTCCATCATATAAATCACCTCAAGAGCTCTTGAAAAACAATCTCCTATAACAAAGTTGTTCCAAACAATGTAAATCAACTCATTATCAAATTTTAAAGCATTAACTCCACTCTCTGAGAATGTAGATGCCATCCTTCTCATATCTACCCACAACATTGTTATCTCCTGATACATGCCTTCAAAAATTGAATAGCCATGTATTAAAGAATATAATGTATGTGTATTAGGATGATATCCCCAAGGTTTTCATCTTTTTGAAATGTATATATGCATCCTTTCCATAATCCATTGATGCAACATGGTCTTGTGATCCCTTAGCAACAATGGCCAATATTGACTCGGCTACAGGAAGTGAGCTTCAAGCCACTTTCATAAGATTTAGCATATATTTTAATCTTGTCCCTTCTGAGCTTAAAGTGATGATAGAAGATTCACATATATTTCATGAAATTTTTAGTATACTTAAAAACCAGTGGGTTATACACTGGTAATACAAGTTCAATATGGCCACAGTGACCAAGGAAATGGACAACAGGTTCTGAACATGTGATACAAATTCCATACTGGTCTATTGGACCAAGAGATTCAAATATATATCAAGCGCTCTATACAACCCATCATCCAAATACCTCAAAAAACATGGAAGAGCCTCTACTAATGATAGAAACTTGGTAGGATTCAATTTCACATCTGGGGTAAACTTAACAAGATAATCATCCACTTGGTTGGGAAACATTGTTAGTGGACCTTGTGATAGGGATCCCACAAATGGATCCTCTACACTTGAGGTTAACATGCCGATACACTTTCATTTTCAAACAAAAGAAATTTGTGAATAATCAATTTCATGCAATTTTTGTTATAAGGTGTCTCTAATTTAATATGAATAGTTGGGAATCACAAGGCCATCAAGAGTTGCAAGTTCTAACTAAAATATTACCTCTTATTCAAATGATCCTTGAATTCCTGACTTCCAAATGATTCATAGGTTTTGTTGGATATTGTAGAGGGACATAAGAGGGTTTCACATGTAGTTGTCCTTCTACGTTCCCAACTAGCAAGGATTCAATTTCCCACTATTTAACTATGTGATAACTTGTGTTAGAGTGTCATTGTTGGAATGTTAAATACATATTGGAGTTATGCAAATAAATCAATTGATAGGGAGGTGAAGTGGTCCTTCCTAGGTTGGGATTCATGACTTGAGACTAGTGGGATGTTAATATCCATATTCATATACATTAACAAACAAATTGATGCATACAATAGAATAAAATTGGGATGGATTGGGCACCATTTACCTCCAATTAAATCGGTGGTTCAAAATGTGTCATTGCATCCACATGATTAATATCATTACCTTGTTCTAATATACACAATAATCATAAAATCATAATGGCCCTTGTGTATCCAAGTGAAATTAATGTTCAACTTGGAAGATGTGGGAAGTTCAATATCCAATTTCATTGATGAAACCTTCAACCATAACCTATTTAATATTGCCACTCAACAAGATATTTGATCGAAGATGCTTTTTGGGGATAATATTGAGGTATGTGTAGTAACTAAAACTAATATATTAACAATTTTCTTCCTTTTCTCATTTATTCCAAAAAGGTTTTGTACTCCTAACAGGTTAAATTTTACACCATGTGATGTATATTTTGGAAAATTTTCAACATTATGATATGCCCTCATTGATTTGATAGTTTGTTAAGTTCGAATGGAATGGAACCTAAATGTTGGACTGATAATTGGTCCAAATTAAGTGAACTAAATTCAATATTCAATGTTGTTATTACTTAACCTAACCTAACTCATTAACCAAACATCAACTGCAATTCTTATCAAATTGAAGAATTATCACATTAACTTAGGCACCTCAACCAATGGATGGTCAACCATTGTTTTGTCCATGATGATCATAAATATGCTAATATAATCGATCCACTGGAAAGTAAAATGGATAAACCATATCCATACATTCAATACACAACACACAAATATTGTATGGGAAACAAACCCACTGATTAGGAGAAAACCCATGGCATGATAAACAAAGAGCTTATCTTATCACTGCAAACCAAATTACATCCATGGTATCGTGATCTCAACTCCAACCATGGTTCATACAAACCCATGGCATGATAAGAAAAGAGATTATCTTATTACTGCAGACCACATTACATCTATGGTGGTCCTAATCTCAACTCTAACCATGGTTCATCCATCCATGGTAAAAAAATTAATATCATTTTTTTAGTATAATTTTTTAAGTATTTGAACATAGATTTTATTTCAACAAAACATTGTAGCGAAATTTGCAAATGCATTCAAGGATTGATACAAAAAAAAACAAAAAAGTGTTTGAAAATAAAGACAAAGAGACTTTCAAATTTTATTAACTTATCGATGGGCTTCAAGTGGAGTAAAATAGAAAATCAAACTTATAATCAAACCATGAAAAACTACATAAGAAGTGACATGGAGAACATGAGGCTTCACTACCCTAACCCACATAGATGTTTCCTCACATGAGAATATGATCTAGTGCAAGGTTCATTGGGTTTACATCCATGAATCTTTCATAATACATCAAAAATATCTTTCATAATGATGATCACTTCAACCTTTGCACCTTCAACACTTAATTCTTGAAAACCCGTATTCATGGGAAGTTTGCTTACCTTGAATTAGTTGAGAGCATGTATATGAGTGGAAACTAATGAATGTGTCAAAATATAAAAAATAATTTTAGATATCTCACTATATTATCACAATCTTAGCTAACCGTATATTTGATTCGATTGAATGAAGGTACAACCAAATAGGTACCTATCAGATATTTCTTCCTCAAGTGAGGGAAGATCAGGACAAATGGAGGGAAATGTGACTACATCTAGTATATTTTAAGCACTAATAATGACCAAAGGTGAAAAGGTCATAAGACAATTTCGTAGATGCGTGGAATTTTTTCTTGTCAAAGGAGGATCATGCTCTTATGATGATGAGAGAATAGGAGACATAAAGGTGCCACTCATGTATAAGAATATACTGAAACAATGGGTACCTAAGGAATTGCCTCCATTGGGCACTAAATTCATTGCCAACAATATTATGTATCACATTGCACCATCCTCCCTGCATGGCCTTGGGATATTTTCCATGGATGGAAAAACTGTAAAATACAATACAGTAACTGAATTGATGGACTATGTCAGACCATGTTATTATTATAGTGATTGGATGTAGTTGGTCCAATACATGCGAAGTATGTGGAGATATGTACTCACCACAAATTATATATAGCTAATAAAAAATGATAAATATAAAGGAATGGCTATCTCTATTGATAAAAGGCCTAAAGCTTCTGGCAATATCGTAGGGTTTATAAATAACACACGACCTAGAACAAGAAACAAGCAACTGAATTGCATATATGAGAGATGCAAATGGAATTAAGTATTCATGTGTGCAATAAAAAAGATAGCTCTCGAGGAAGATTCATTAGTGTATTACCATTTGAATCTAATAGATACATTGACTAATAGTGTGTGGATAATTATGCAACACCTCTTTAAGAAACCTCTACTTATTGCATTATATTTTTGTTGGAAATATGGAAATATAGGTTGGCATTGATGGCATTGGCATTGATGTAAAATAGATGAGAGACATTGTTGTTCATTGGCACTGGAAAAATGATAATGTGCATTAAGGCATTAACAATGTGCATGAAAGAAAACAGAGTAGCCTTGTAAGTGTGAAGTATTGTTGTAGAAGAACTTTTCTCTATCCTTAAGGTCAACAGTGGCAATCTTGATGTCATTACCAAAGAAATCAATGTTGCAGGTCTCTTGTTTGAGGTTATGATGGATCTCTTCACAATGGAGAATATTTTTGTTTAGGAGGAATTACAGTGGCAATAACAAAAGAGTTGAATTAGTGTTTTTTTAATCAAAATCTATATGCCAATGGAAATGTCTGCTTAAGTTTGCTTGGAACATGAAGTTGCGTGTGCACAAGTAATATATTGCATGTGAAGAGAAGGTTGTTTGGATGAAGCTTTAAAACTGTGCAAGGAAATGGAATTAAAGGGAACCATGCCTTATGATGGTTAATATGATCCTCCAGGGGTTACTTTGTCAAGAGAACATAATGATTTGTTGGCTTATAATAGGGTTTCTTCCAAGGTGACAGATACAATTCATCCAAAGAAAATAGATCTTTGGGTGCCAAAAGACATGGCTAATTCAAGTGATCACAATCATTACCCAGGATGTAACTTCTACTAATAGACAAAATGAAGGAAACAAATCTGCGAGGAGCATATAGTGGTCATTGTGATTGTGGAATCATTAGCAGTTATGAGCCAATGGAATTTTCAAAGTCTATTTCTGATGATGGTATTTCAAAGACAATGATTTGCAGACAACAACAGTTCAGCCATTGTTAGGCAAGCTCTCTAAACTTAGTGACAAATTGTCTTCAGCTTCTCCTGTCCCAGAAGTGTAGTTGGAGCAATACATTCCTTCTTTAGAAAGGCTATTTTCTTTGAGAGTGTTACAACAAGTATCTCAAGTGTATCGAATGATGAAAATCACATCCCTTTCAAGGATGATGCCATTTTCGGCTTTTGTTGTTGTAGAGAAGCTTAGTGTGGATGTTGTGAAGTACATTTTCTTGCAGTGGAATATTGACCATTTAAAATGAATTATACAGTTCGATGGTAAGGACCTTGTATTAGACAAGATTCATAATCATTTAACCATTCTCGTGAATCATTTTTCTTGGAATGTGAATGGTTTGAGAGCCTTATTAAAATGGAATGAATTCAAGCTCTCCAAAATGAAGGTGACTGGATGGGTTCTCTTCACATGGAAATGAAACTGTATGATGGTAATGTGCAAGGTGTAATCGGTCTTCCGAGTACTCTAGATGCTCTGGGAGAGGCCATAATGGCTTTCCTTTTGCAATTTCTCTCTGATGATTTAGATGAATCTTTCTTGTATCTCACTGACCTATAGAAATCAACTGGAAAGGTACTCCATAGGATCGTGATCGTCCAATCAAAAGCCTTGGAGACTCAACAGTCATCCAATCAAGAGATCAACGATGTTGATTAAACACCCTATTGAGTTTTAATCCCACATTGATAGTGTAAAATGATTCGTATGGTTTTATATACAATGATGTCTCTAATCTATATTGACGCATAGAGAAAGGGTATGGTGGGGTATCTAGGTTCTTGGAATCCATGAGAATCTCACCAGCCTGGAGCCCGGGACAACCTGTCAGGACCCCACCTTTTGGGCAAAGCAACTAAGATGTATGATGCATATTTTTTTATGCACCACTAGGCGCGATGGTCATATGAGTGACCACAGGCGAGGAAAGTTTGTTACGACAGTTAAAAAGAAATTTTCATTTTTATCGGAGCCTTTGGCATAATTCCAAGTCCGGTGGATCACCAAGCCCTCTGCTAGTCGATTTAAAAACCAGTTGTCAAAAACCACCAAATATGTCGGACTGTATGGAGCTTACACAATCGGGGAATACTGAAAAAGATTGTAGTAACTCTTCTTCAAAGGGATGCTCAACTAGGGAAGATTTGAATGCATTAATGGAAAGATATAATGTTGGTTCAAATTTGGTAGTTGGTCAAGTAGAAAACTATGAGGAGTATGGTGTACCAACAAAGACTAGTAACATAGGCAGTTGAAGCTCCAAAATTCTTTTCGAGAGGTCCACATACTGCATTTTTAGATTTCCAATAAAAGTCGATAAAACCCTGGACAAACGTAGAGACAGAGGATATTTTAAACTATCAAATCCTGAAAGAATCAATAAGAAAGAATTATGATAATGGTAATCACTTATATTACACACAGTCACTAGATTGGAAATAGATCAAAGTGTGTGGTTATGAAAAGAGTGGAATATTATTAATTTTTTTAAATAAAGGGGGGAATTTTATTATGTTTTTAAGAAGACATAAAAAGAAAAATAAAATCCAAGTTATTAGTCTGAAAAATGAAGAGGTGTGATAGTTATGAATAATTATATTGATCAGACACGTTGTTTGGTGAAAAAGTGTCATGATTGGTGAAAAGGTGTGATGACAGACGTATTTAATTGCAAAAGATCAGAAGAAACAAGTTGTTTCTCTTATTGAACATTGAAGATTAAATAAAAAGGAGACAGAGCAGAAGAAGATGAAGTCCAGTGCCTAATAGAGATGATTACCCGAGGAATGCATATATCATTGTCAGATTGTTAAAATTAAGGGAGGCAGGGAGGTGCAAGGGTAGGTTGGTTCGTGTAGGGGTGTAGGTGATTCCTTCTCAGTTGTAGCTGAATAAATAGGGAGTTGAACCCTCCTACCAGTTGGAGCTGGTGAACAGGGGTGTGGGTGAATCCTGATCAATGGGTGTTGATCTAAGAGAAAGAATATCTTCCTTATATGTAACATGTAAAACAAAATTCTGCAGTTAATAAGAGAAGTGATTGTGGTTTTCCCAATTAGGTTCCACGATAAATATTGTGTTAAATTGTTTATTACATTAACAAAAGAAAAATTGATAAATTAACTATTTCACTGATTCACCCCCTCTCTCAGTGACAAGGTCTGATCCTTCAATTGGTATCAGAGCAGGTCTCTTCACTAAAGGTTCAAATCACTTGAAGAGAAATATACATCGCTATGGATCAGCAGTTTAAGATGTCATCAAAAGTCTCCCTATTTGATGGTGAATACTATGTTTTATGGAGTGTTAGAACGAAAATCTAACTGATGTCCATTGGACTAGAAGTATGGACATTAGTTGAAAAAGGATATGATGTTCCAAAAGTCACTCCCACATAAGAAAAAGACAAGAATAAATTTTGGGAACATGTAAAGGCTTTAAACACACTACAAGTTGGACTGAGTGTTGGCCCTTGGTTATGGAAATAAGCAAAGAAAAAGGAAGAAAAGGCAGAATGCGAACTTCATGGAAGACATAGTGATTGTTACTGGGTCGAAGTGATCAAAAGAGCAGAAAAGATGGAGCGAAGTAAAGGGAAGCAAGTCATTGGATGATGAGATCGAGGATGATAGATCAACAAGGAATAAGGATCGTGGACAACTCAGCAAGAGGAAAAAACCATCATTAGATGCTTTGGAGCACCATGTGAGAAGGAAGGAAAGACATGCTGGTGAAGTCCTGAAAACGTGGGTCAAGTTGACCTAGGGTTTTAGACACCTAGGGTTTTGGTATCTAGGGTTTTGACACCTAGGTTTTAGCCTAAGGATGTTGGTGAGTGATTGTTATGTATAAATCAGGGTCAAGAGGACTTGGGATGGGTTGTTGTTGTTGGTGGTGGTGGTCTGATTGTTGTTGTGTGATCGAGTGAGTAATATAGTGAGAGAGAGAAGTGTTGAGTACTAGAGCCTTTTGTATTGTAAGATCTTTAGCTGGGTGCAAAGATCAACCCTGTAGCTAGGTGCACAGGGAGGAGAGAGATAGAGAGAAGAAGAAAGAAGATTTGCTAGCTAAGAGTGCAGACAAGAACTGTATTCTTCATCTTAATACATTATAAAGCACAGTTCTATGGATGTAGCCCTAGAGAGAGGGTTAACCACGTATATCTTGTCTTGTGTGTGTGATTGATGTTGTGTTCTTTTTCCTTGATATACTGTTATTGCATTATTGTGGTAGATCTGATAGATGTGTCGAATAGATCTAGGCTGATAAGTGATATATGCATGTTGTGTTGTTCTATTGTGGGATCCATTTGATAGTTCCCTTGGTTATAGACATCTCTATCTTGCAACCCCCCCATAGTTTCTTCGGGTGAGGCTGCATCTGCTTCATAGGTGTAGTCGAAAGGGAAAATAGTTAGGGCTTGTTGGTGCGCTCTTGGAGCTGAAAACTGGGTCTTCCCCTGTGCCAACAAATGGTTCCATTGCTGGGAACAGAAACTGTGATTGCTAGGAACTGAGGAAGAAGAAGCTCTGTGCAAAGATTTGACTTGAAACTGTGAAAGCTCTGTACATAGATCTGTTTCTCTAGTGCAAAGTACTCTACTTAGTTTGACAAGATCTGTGCTAAGGAAAAGAAGTCTGATCTGAAGAAAAGAGGTATAATATGAAATCTTTGTTCTTCGAGAAAGGAAAAAGTGATACTTTTTTATTAAAAGAGGTAAGATCTGAAAGCTTTGTGCTCTGGCAAATGTAAGAATATTGAAAAGTTATAGATCTGAAAGCTTTGTGCACTATAGAAGTAAGATAAGTGGAAATTTTTGTTTCAACAGTATGGATCTAGGTATGTTTGATAGATTCTATCCTAGCTTGGAAACTAGGGTATTAATAGATGAAAGATGATTTGATATGAGTAGATCTGATAAGAATAGTGAAAAATATGTTATACCTATGCATATAAAGGATGTTTGGACTAATAAGTGTATGCAGGACCCTATAAAGAAATGTTTGCAGGTTAGCTACCATGATCATAGCGTAATAAAGGAAAGACTGGGGATCATTTAAAAGAAAGAGAGCATTAACTCTCTATTACAGTTGCATAAGACCGAGACATGTTGCTAAGGAATGCCCTGGGAGAAGACCCAATTGTCTTTGTTGCAAAGCTATGGACCATGAAGTATTGGATTGTCCTAGGATGATTACTAATATTGAAGAAATGAATATGAACCAAGAAAACCCTAAGGTAGATCCAGAAACTAAGATTATGACAGAATCCCAGAAAGAATCACAGAAAGTATTGCTACAGATGAAAGAAACCCTGAATAACCACCGACATATCAGATTATCAATGATCTTCAAAGAAAAATAATGCCTTGAATAAAGAATAGGAAACTTCCACATTGACTATGCTCTAAATGAGGAAACACAGGTGAATATCATGACAAAAGGAACTTAGGAAGATATAGGGAGGCCTGTTATGATTCCTTCATTAGGAGGAATATAACTATTCAAAGGAAAGTTGATAAACCTATGTGGGAAGCTTGCTCAGATACCTATTTATGCAATGGAACTTCAACAGAGGATGATTTTGAGATTATTAAATTTATTGAGAACAATGCCCCATTTACCATGCTACTAGGAAAACCTTGGATTGAAAGATATCGGGCCAAAAGGAAAGAAGAAGAAGAAGTTTTAGAGTAGAAAAAGAAAGAGTTAAAAGAATTCATGACTAGAAGGATCACACACTTGATTGAAGAACAAAAGAACAAATTGAATCTATTTAACACCAGACACCTAGATGTCGAAGTTGCAAGAACACTAAAAGACCCATAGAATATTGAAGTACCTATTCCAGATAAAGAAGAAGGATCACCCTCGAATGTTAGGGAAGAATCTCAACAGCACAAAGTAACTATGCCAAAAGAAGATAAGAATCAGAAAGGAAAAAGGCCCACTGAGAAAAATCTCACTGGGAAGAAGGCTATAAATCTAATTTAGAAGAGAGCTAAGATCGACAAGTTGCAGAAGGTTCAAAAAGGAACCTCGCAGAAGGAAAATTTGCAAAATTGGAGCTTTGTCGGGATATCAGAACAATGACACATGGCACTTTGCCATGGCAAAGCAATATAGTCGTTGGGCACATTATAACCATTAGACCAACGCCTCGAATGGGTAGAAAGACATTTATCGACATACAACCCGCCATCCAATCATTGGGACCGTGCCATAACTGACAGAACAAAGTTAATGAAGGCTTCATACCCATTGCCAAGTTACCTATTTATCCCATCGCGCCATGCACCGAGAACACTTTTTCCAAATAAGAGTTTGAGCCCACAGACTAAGTTGATGTTTCACAGTGATCATCATGCTCTTACTCTCTATCCCATTACTGTGTCTAAGTTACTCCCCGAACCTGTGATTGTTAACTCTGAGTGTGTATGTCGGACGAGTTGAGCATTTTTGAAGAAGTTCTAATCGACCTCATGAATGAAAGAGTTATGTTGATGTATACAGGAGTATAAGAATCATCGATGAGAGGACTTCCAGCCTCTCTGTCCACTGCTCGTAGCGTCGAACCATCCCGACCATCTGATGAAAAGAGAACCAAGCACATGGATGATCTAGTGAATGCCAAATTGATCTCGACCATATTACCCGCCTATATTCCACCCCTGAGGGACACAGTAAATTGAGATAATGTTCCCATATATTCCAAATACACCTTGGTTACAGTGTACCTCCTGAAGTGGATACACACAATCCGAGTAGACCAATATAAAATTGCAGTGTTTAAGTTTAGCAACTTCAACCTTGGAGATCACAAAGTCTATAACATGCTCGCCCCACATAATTACCTGACCAGAACTAAGGGGAATAATTCAAAGATAATCTGCCAGCCATGGACTATGAACCTCACGTAGTCCACCCTGTTTAATGTCATGAAGATTCCCCACTTCGGAAGACACGAGGAGGTGAATGCATGTGTCAAGCTACTGTTGTCTTGTTACCATGGTGGCTATTTGTGGCTAAATCATCGTATAATAGTTGATTCGACATTGATCAATTAGATCACGGGCTTGAGTATGCAAGGACCTGATCCACAAGAGTCTTACCCTAGAAAATCCATGGATCGCACTCTAGCACAGAAGATCAAGGACACTTAAGATGATGTTGAGAAGGGCACGCGAGGCTATAAGGTAGCTTCTATCCATAGTGGCGTAGTGTGCCTCGCCTGTCATTTGATTGCAGGAAAGTTAGTGTGAAAGAACCAACCCACCCAAGTCATCGGTTTTGTAGTCAACCTCACAGGGAAGTGCACGGAAGGCCTTTAGATGAACTGGGCGAAGTATCTACTGAACTAGTTGGAACTCGAATGCACAGAAGCACAAGATCAAGGATATGAATTTCATTTTAGCTGGCTCTTGATCCTTATAGATTTTATTTCCTGGGAGATGCCAGAAGGTATGACCTTCCCTGATCTGAAAATAAAAGGCTGACTTGTTATGCCATGCAAGCACCCTCTACCTCATAAAATAAAACCTTAACAGGACCTTGCTTCATGTGTTAAAATGTACAAGATGGTTTATGTGTTAAGTTCTTGGTTCTTCTTGTCAATGTATATGTGTGAGGAAATGATCTTTTAAAAGATTAAATGTGTTATAAACAAATACACAGCAGTATAAAATTCAGCAAATAACACATCAAAATCACAACAATACCAAGATGATAAAGGAGTTCACCCCTCTCTGGGCTACATCTCCTTGAGCCTCCTTCAATGGACTTGACTCTTTGGGATTAGTTTTTCAAATGCTCTTTACAAGCTGCTGCTCAACTCCAATGGATTTACAGACTGTACCATTGGGTTCATAATACATAAAAACCCCAAAATTGAATGTAAAAACTCTGAAAATGGACAATGGCTCATCCAACAATGACCTCTTCTACATGTGACCTCCAAGCTTCCCTGAACTTGAATGAGGCAAAAATACCTGTAAAAGTCCTCCAATGGATCTGAAACCTATCCCAAAATGTTCAGAGCATAATAATCAATCAGAAATGACTATTCAGTCTCAGAAATGACTATTCAGTCTCAGAAAATGGATATGTGCTCATCAGAGCAATGCCTCAAACAATGAGGGATTTAAGCTTCATGGAGCTTACTCAAGCTTCAAATGTGAAAAACCTGCAAAAGGGATCTTCAAATGCCTATGAAAATGGTTCCAATGGACTCAGAACGTCCAAAAACCCCTAGCTGGGCTTTTACAGAACCTGATTTGGTCAAAAACTCCAAAAGTTATGGCTTCTGCCATTTTTCCCCTTCAGGCTTGCTGCATCTTGTTCGCCATTTCGCACCTCTGGAAAGTGAACCCAACCTCTGAGCATTTTCGGTGCCTAAGCCCAGCACCAACGCACGTCCCGCAAAACGTGCCAATTTTTCGAACAATTACCTGGAATAAAGCCCCCGTGGACGGACGTGTTGGGCGCATGGGGGGCCATATGGCCATGTCCCAGCGATAATATAGGCTCACCGTTCTTGGTTTAAACAGGTGCGTGCCAAGTGGAGGGCGCATGTTTGTGACCGTTTTTTAACACAAAACCCACGTGCATAAAAATACAATGGTCTAACTTGTTGGTTTTTCTAAAACACAACACATATATATATAATATATGTTATCACCCCGCGCGAATTTAAACAATAGGGTAGGGTCACATGCTCCACGCATAAAACCGTGGGTGAACTGTCCAATTCACGCCCAATTGATAACACAACTCCCGCACGTAATCAACCGTTTAAATGTGTAATGGTCACATGTCAACACATATAACCACGGTTTGAATAAATGAAACTCCTCCCGCACAAATGGCGTATAAAGGCTTGGGTTGTGTGGTATACAATGTAACCACGGTACAATATAAAACCCCGCACGCTGTTTGCTTGGGTCATATGTTAATCGCATGGAAGCGGGGGTCGGGGCTAGCCCCGACCCGACCCCTCCCCCGAATAATAGAAAAATTACATTCAAATATAACTTTGTCCATTTGATATATAACGACCAATGTGTGGCCCAATGGTGGCTTGGCCTTTGTTAAAACGTTCACGCAGGTGAGAGGTCCGGGTTTCAAAACCGGTGGACTATTAAAATTTTTAACAACGAACCAAATAACCAAGCCAATAAACGGGTGCCACGTGGCAGCCCTTCATTGGGCCACGTGGCACCTTTCTATTCGTCCACATCATGCCACGTGTCACTTAATGATTTGCCAACTGTCATCCAACCAGAATCCGCCACGTCACCTACCACGCGTCTCGGACATACGCTGTCACCTGCCATGTCATCCCAGGCCACGTAGGATGCTGACGTCAGCATGTGCCACGTGTCACCCTTCCAGTGGTGACACGTGTCACTTCGATATTGGTCAAACCGTACGCTGAAAAGTCCATAAATGCATGACACGTGTCACGACCAGAAATTGCCACGTGTCCTGTACGGACATGCCACGCAGGCTGTATGGTCCTGCCACGTGTCCTGTACGGACTATACGGACAGGTACAGTGAGCATCAAATTTTACCTGTTTGGCTCGGCGAACAGATCGTGATAACTTCTCCATACGGACTCCGTTTGCGAAAGTAAATATACCACCGGAATCAGGAGAACAAGACGAACGCAATGGAACCATTTTCGTCGCATTCCGAGCACTTTGAAAATTGAGCAAATTTTAGACCCCTGGTCCAAATTCTTATCACGCCTTCCCACTGAAAGGCTTTTGGACCCACAAAAGCTTATAATTATTGATCTGAGCTTCAATACTCTTCTGCTTTCAAGTTATATCAACTGATTCTACTTGAAAAGCCTTTTCGACAATCACCTGGGTACCTTGACATGCCTTGCACTGCAAATGGCTATGTCCCTCAACCACTGCTCTCTAGCTGCTACTGAACCACTGTTCTCTCTGCACTTGGAAGACTGCCAGCCTTCCCACTGAGAATCAAGTCCCTCTTGTGGACTCTTTAACGTCAAAAAACCGCTCTCCAATGGCTGCAAAATTTTCCTACGACATCTTGTCACAAGCCAAGAAAACTATCAATATTGAAAATAAATTGACACAAGACTGAAAATAATGACAGCAAAGTCTTTTTGCTCTTCAAGCAACTGTCGCATCTTGTGCTTCATCAAAGCACATGGTGTTTTCCTCCATCTTAATGTACTCAAAAATGACTTACAAGACAACAAACACCATCGACTAACACAAGTCGAAAAACATGAACGACATAACATAGTCGCCAAGATAAAATGGACACAAGTCGAGACTCATGTGAACATATCGACCTTCCCAAAATGACAAGTCAACAAACATGATAAACAATCATGTTACAAACATGAATCAATCATGATGAACTATCATCAAGTTCATTGTTTATGCACTCCCAAAACCAAAT
>WSFP011415464.1:0-23822 GCA_009831015.1 Picea engelmannii | reverse complement strand
GGTCGAGGTATGTGATTTTAAATTATCTATGATTAATTCTCTTTAAACTATTTTCTTATATGGGTTAAATATGATTTGTTAAGTTTTATGCCATTTTATATGGTTGGTAATTTCTCTCATAACTCACCAACACAAAAAATATTTTTTTGGGCTTTGGATGTGGTTTAGGATCAGGGGTTAGGAGTTAGGGATTGAGGGATTAGGGGGTTTAGGGGTTAAGAGGGTTATATATAACTTTATAACACATATTATATACAAATATGCATTTAAATTATATTGCAAACAAATAAAAAATAAAAAATAAAAATAAAAGTTAAACAAATAAAAAATATACAATTCAAACATAAAAAAACACTATAGCGCTAAACCCTAACCAAATAAACCCTCTCCCAAAAAGGTTGAGCAGTGCATTGTTTGACCCCACCTGCCAGTAAGGAGAGTGTGCAGAGGAGAAACACACTGAAATTTTCATTGGATCAAACCCAGATGCTAATATAGAGTTTGCACAGAGGAGCAACATGTTGACATTTGCATTGGATTGACACCTACTAGTAAGGAGAGTGCACATAGGAGCAGAACAATACAAGGAGAGATCGACCCCACCTATGTGTTAGAGGGATTGACCCAATAATGTCATCGGTATATAGCCTCATTGTTGATGTAGATAGATAATGTATATCCTATAGTTGTTTGTTCCATATTAAATGGATTAAAATGGCTCTATTTGAGTTCCATTCACTTCAAGTTTTCCCTATCATTCACTCATTAGTTTATGTTTTATACCTTGTATACTACATCACTTTACCATATTTATGTATGCACAACATAGAACAAACAGGGTTTGTGTTGATATTATGGTAGTTGCGGGATGTATTTACCTCCACGTGTAAACCTGGCGAGGATAGAATACTCCAGGAAGCAACAAGAAACCCTAATGAGTTGTCTAATAACCCTAGAAGACTTGTCGGCTCAAGAAGATAATTTATATTAGGTTATTAGCCTCTAAGAGAAGAAGTCAACCTGAAATAATAATATATACTGAACAGACAGATACCCAGAATGAGAAGTCGACCCAGGCAGTTAGCCAAAATTAGTATAAATACAAGAGGCCAATTCTCGTTCTCGCAGGCAATCTCAAAATTCCAGAGCAACAACTTGTGCGCACTGTAGTGCCCAGTTTTGTGTGCAGGTTTGAGGAGAGTTGTCGGTGCAGCTGCTGCAGCTAGCAATTACATTTTGTCTTGGAATATCTCTTGGCTAGGGTTTGTACTATCTGATCAGCTCTTGTTGATGCGTTATCCTTGGGGAAAGGTGCACTACCCTTTGTTTGGATTTCTAGCCTAGGGTTTGCTTCCGAAGTGATTCTTTGTCAAGGTTAAGGTGCTCGGAGGGTGGCTTCGGCCTATGGTTGGGTGACAAGGGTATTGTCAATGGTAAAACGAGCACACATCTTTCATATTCTAACAAGTTATGGGACCACACCTCCTTCATTCAATCTAAACGTTGGAATGAAACATAATCGCTAGGATATTGAGCTCATTGAGGAATTGTCACTAGGGTTACTATCAAAAGCAACTTCCAAGACACTACCACTAGGGTTACTAGCAGGAACAGTTGCAGAAACCATAATCCTCTTGTTGAGGCACCTTAAGTGAATGGATTGACCTAATCTACGGATAGATCAGTGTGCTCTAGCCTAGCCCATCACTTGATACTCTCGACAAGCCAAGACGTGAAGTTTTGAGTTTGTGGTCAAATCTAGGGTTTGACCAAGTCAAAGAAACCATGACTTATTCTATGAAGTCAAAGAACAAGTTAGATGGAGCCTATAACTTTAGAGCATGGAAGACAAGGATTGACCTCATCCTTGTCAAGAATAAAGTGTTGGATATCATGAAAGGAAAGATCGTGAAACCAGAGTTTGAAGAAGGGAAAGAGAAGGAACCGCAAAATGTTGCAGCTATGGAGAAGTTCAAAGACGATGACATTAATTCTATGAGTATCATAGTGGAATCCATAAAATACCACTTGATACCCTACATCTCCCATATTGACTCATTGAAGAAGATGTACGATGCCCTAACAAATCTCTTCTCAGTCAGAAACATTGGACAAGTAATGAGTCTAAAGAATGAGCTCTGTGACATGAAGATGAAAGATGATGACATCATAACATCATACTTTGTGAGAATTTCTCATTTAAGAGATCAACTCCAAGCTATTGAAGAGATCATCTTAGATAAGGAGTTGGTAAACATAGTACTCAATGGTCTTCCCAAGACATGGGATGCATTTTCCGCAAGCATGAACACAAGAAAGGAGTATCCGACATTTGAAGAACTTTGGACTTGTTCTGCTCAAGAAGAATAAAGGATCAGTGCAAAAGAGAAACCCAAAAATAAGTATGATGATCAAGCCTTCATAGCAAGATTCAAGAACTTCAGGAACAAAAGGAAGTTTCGTTCAAGGAGGAAGCCAAATCAAGAGAAAGACATTTCAGAAGTACAATGCTTCAACTGTCGAAAGTATGGTCACTACAAGAATCATTTTCCCGAGCTAAAGAAATGGAAGAAGAAACACGAAGTATCAATTTCCGAAGAAAGGAACCTACAAAGAAGACTAAGCAGGATGGAAGAGACTTCTTCTTCTAAAGGTAACAAAACTCTTCTTATTTATTGTACATATCTTGTTTGCATCATCTCTGTACATATCTTGTATATCTATCTCTTGGAAGATAATGTGTTCCAAGAAGAAATATACCTATGGAATAACAACAAGATAAGAATGGATATCATTAGATAATACACATGAAAGGATGAAATACAAATCATGTGGAAGCTATTGCAAGATAAGCTGAATCAATCATGAAGAGACTTAGAAGAAGCAAAGACATAAAGAAGTCAGAAATCGAGAGGAAATTGGAAAAAGACTTATGACATTTTGTAGAAGACAACAAGACAGAAGTGTGGACTCTGTTAGACAAGAGAGCCAATTATATATTGCAGAAGACAATAAGGATGCAAATGGAAGCACGGACTCTGTTAGATGAAGGGAGCCGATTATATGCACTCATACATGAAGCAAGGATTAGGAGGGAGCTAATCCTATGATCCATTGAAGATGATGAAGTATATATCCATGATAATAGCCATGGAAGATAGTATTCTTCAAAGAGAAGCCTTAAAGTATTCTTGGTTGTCCATCCACATCCGTGATCCTATGATGGAATCTTTAGGGCATGGAATCTATAAGAAACTCCATGGACCTGAGAACTAAAGAAACACATGAAGATTCCAAGAAAGAAAGAGAAGCCAGAACAACCAATCATTGTATCAAGAATCACAATATTGTCATCCTCATATAAACTCATTAAAAGCAATCAAGCAAAGGAACTGAAAGTCATGATGAAGAACAGTGTATGGAAGACTTATGAATGAAACCATTGCGAGATCCAAAACTAGGGGTTCTCCCAGATGGAGGGAGAAGACTATGATGATTACTTGTTCCAGTAAACCAAACTTCTCTCTACATGAGTCATTATATCATCTGCAACATCCATGAGTTGGATTTATATATCAGATGAATGCAAAGAATGTTCTCTAGAGAAATTGAATAAAGAGCGTATGAAGAGCAATCTCAAGACTTTGAGGCATACTAGAAAGAAACCCTTGTATGCAGATAGAAAAATATAACTTGGTGGAGAACCTCCAGTGCACAGCAGAAGCATGGTGAAGATTTCCTATAACATCAATATGATTACTCAGTAGATCAGATTTCATGATGACAGAAGAAGTGCCACATGGATATGTTCCAGTTTTCCAACAATGATATACTCTATTGTTCAGAGCTACATGAAGCCTTCACAGAAAATCATTGTTCCAGACTAAAGTACATTTTAAATCAAGCATTACATTATCCTTGATGAAGTCCAGAAAGGAGAAAGTGGTTCTCCAATACATATCTCCACAGATGAGCAGATAAGAAGACATTTTGGTAAAGCTTCTATCCAAGATGAAAGAGTTTGCATACTCAATATGGAGCTCATGGAGACGACTTCCTTATTGAAAAAGGAAAAAATGACTCCCAGCTTGGGAGGGAGCACTAAAAATATTATTGAGGACATTCATTTTCAAGATTGAAAAATAGTCCATCTTGGACAGAGGCTTTCCTGTTCGGAAAGTGGATTGAGATTTCTGACGAATAGTGATTTCCCATTATGGTTAACATGGGAAATGGTCCAAATTTTTGATGTATCATGGACAACGACTTCCCATTGTGGTTAACATGGGGAGTGGTCTAGGGAAGTCTCTCTTATTGAGGGTTACTCAAGAAGACTGGCCCGCCTCGGCGGACAACGATTTCTCATTGTGGTTAACATGAGGAATGGTCTGTTTTGGAGGTTGATACAGGACAATATTTTCCTCTTGTGGTTAACAGAGGAAATGGTCTGGACAGTCATTCCTTAGGGTTTATACATTCTCTCCAAGGTGCACTTTGATTAGTGTAGGAGGAATGGCCCAGGGTGGCGAATGGTCCAGGCTCAACAATCAGGGATAGGAATTCCTTAGGGTTTATACATTCTCTCCAGGGTGCACTTTGATTAGTGTAGGAAGAATGGACCAGGGTAAGGAATGGTCCAGGTTCAGAAGACAGGACAATTATTCTTCCTTGCTAGAGAAGAATAGTCAAGATATCTCATTGTTCTACTCTGAGGGCAGATATTCTTTCAGATCTCACAGATGTGAGTGAAAGATTGGCCCAGATGATTCAGTTTATATCATAACATTATTTCTGTGCAGGTTGATATCAGATGATTGTTATGAATATTATATGATAGTAGATGTATACTATTGTGGTGGATGTATTCCATTGTTCGTGACTATACATTGCTGATCAAGTACGTGTGTGTTACTTGGTGTGGTAGTGTACCACTAGATTGTAGTTATGTACTACTATGGATAGACACAGTTGTGTTCTATTTTGTTTCGATTGCCTTGAAGACTATCAGTAGTATTGGAAATGATTATCAATTAGATGGATAATCAAAGGACAAATATTTCCCAGAAGGAAAATGGTTCAGAGCATTTACTCTTCTAGATTAGAAGAATGGCTCTTGTATCACTATGTGGAGTGAGCATCATGTCTGATTACTCAGATAGAGTATGGTTTCGAGAGATGATGCAGTTGATGACACTGATGACGATGATGATGCTCATGATCTAATCATGATCTAGTCTATACAACTATATTGATGCTACCAGGTGAATGGTATGTTTTTGTGCTCAAGACCATTACTTGTAATACCTCCCTAGCGAGGAGGGAGTGTTGATATTATGGTAGATGCAGGAGGTATCTACCTCCACGTGTAAACCTGGCGAGGATAGAATACTCCGGGAAGCAAGAAGAAACCCTAATGAGTTTACTAATAACCCTAGAAGACTTGTCGGCTCAAGAAGATAATTTATATTAGGTTATTAGCCTCCAAGAGAAGAATTCGGCCAGAAATAATAATATATACTGAACAGACAGATACCCAAAATGAGAAGTTGGCCCAGGCAGTTATCCAGAATTAGTATAAATAAAAGAGGCCAGTTCTCATTCTGGCAGGTAGTCTCAGAATTGCAGAGCAACAACTTGTGCACACTGCAGTGCCCAGTTTTGTGCCCAGGTTTGAGGAGAGTTGTCAATGCAGTTGTTGCAGCTAGCAGTGGCGTTTTGGCTTGGAATATCTCTTGGCTAGGGTTTGGACTATCTGATCATCTCTTGTTTGGCTATCTAGCCTAAGGTTTTCTTCCAGAATGATTCTTTGTCAAGGTTAAGGTGCTCAGAGGGTGGCTTCGGCCTATGGTTGGGTGACAAGGGTATTGTCAATGGTAAAATGAGCACATATCTTTCATATTCTAACAGTTTGAAATAAAAGTTCAACAAACATGATCAGACCATTCATATAGATCCAATATCGATGGTATTAGCTTATTTCGGTCAGTGAAAGTGCATGTTGGATAAAAGGGGGTCAAAGGCCTAAATTTTGAACCATTGTATTAACGGGCGATAATGTGTCAGAACCTTATTCATTTTGGTATGAAAGGGTTGTATTATTAAACCACTTTATCTAGCCCCAAAAATGCACAAATTTATGATAGGTGCATGGTGATGTAAGCCAAATAAAAAATGCATTGCGTCGTTGCAATCCAAATAATTTAAAAAAAAGGTTTAAAACAATTACCCCCAAATAAAATGAGGTAAACGCACATGGTAAACACTATTACAAGTACAATAGACTCCAATAAAAGCAGTCAAATTATCATTCGATAAATACATTCTAATGTTCTCATTTCCTTATTTAAAATGTGTTTGTATTGTTTAAAATAAGGATAGATGGATAAAGGTCGTCAATCAAGTGAGTCATTAGCCTCTGATGAAAATGTCCTAATCGACCGTGATTATGAAATTTTTGAAACCGTTCTATCACAATTTGATCCTTACCAGTTAATAATGTTACCTTATGATATATTTATGGATCTGCAAGATTAGTTACATATATAGGAGTCAAACTTGGGTAAATTCATAATTACCCAAACCTACATTTGTTTTTCAGTATTTTACCCTAAAAGTAATAAAATGGAGACTCAATCGAACCCTATCCAAATCTAACCATCCAAGAAAACAAATGTATTTGATGACCACTTGGAGAATAGGGAAGGGGATGTTTTTGACCATGCCCAACCTTTCCCTGACCTTCACCAATTAATTCAGAGAGCCTAGGCTAAAACTAACAATGGTCAAGATTACTTGAACTTATTGGAATCAAACCTAGACAGATTTATTATTCCACAAACTTATCACTTCCCAAAATTAGTCAATTGGTGTGTTGTCAATTACCAGGTGGATAGGCAACAAATAATATATATTCATGATTCTAGGGAAGTTTGTCAAATAAGTAAAGAATCAATTTCCCAAATGCTCCAAATTTGATACCATGTTGTATGTGAAACCCTGGATGGTGATGAACGTGACTCTAAGTACCAAGCATTATCACATTCTGAAATAGATAAACTTTTGAGTAATTTGTTAGCCCCAGATTCCCCATTACCAATTGGTCCATCTCCTTTCTAATCCACCATATTCCCTTAACTAACCATGCAAGCTATTTCCACGATTTGTCAGGTTTTAGGCTATGAACATGATAAAGAAATGCATGAGACGATTTTAGGGATGATTTATGTATTATGTCCATCGAATTCAATCACCCTCACAAAATTTGATTATTTTCAGTTCCTACAGGAAGTCATAAACTTCCATTTGTCAAATTTCCATAGCACTAAGTCTTTTAGGTACCAAGATGACTTGGTGCACCTCATATTTTTTAGTAATTCTTCCTATTTTGAGAGATTTGGGATCAAAAAAATAGATGATTCAGGTAAAACCAAGATAGTAATTGAGTGGACTGAGGAGATGAGGAAACGAGACTATAATAAAGGTTTCATCCTTTATGTAAACAATTTCATGAGTGCATGCTACATTATGCTCCATGGCACTCAAACTCTTAGGATGTTTCCTGAGTTTAAAAAGATATTGCAGCTAAGAAAAGATACTAGATTAGGAGATTGGTACCTGGTTGATGTAACACCCCCCAACCAAACTGAGGAACATTACAGTGCAAAGTACTCATAAAACCTAAAATTTTATGCTAACTGGATAATTTCCCATAGCTTAAAAACTACAGATTACAACCATATCTTACTGTTGTTTGTTACCATGAATTAGATGCATCTACAACATGCTAAAATCACACATGAATGTAGTTGAATAATTTAGCACAAAAACATATAAATCCTTCTCAAATACACAGAGTTCATGCACAACAATTTAACTCATAAATACAAACAAAAGAAAGATAAAACACTTATATTTTATAAACAGTTGTGCAACCAGTTTCTTGGGAAGGATGTTCCACCCAAACATAGACTTGTTGTTCCCAACATAAACAACAATTCACCCTTGCGTTGAGGCTAGTAATCCAAAAAAGAGGGTTGTCTCTCATTATCCACTCACAACTCATAAACTCACAACCCATTGGTATTTTCCAACAACTATCCCAATTTTCCACCATCTCTCTTCCTCTCAACCTGCAACATGCTCTATAATTCACCATCCATGGATGTTCCAGCTCCAAGCTCTCTTTCTTCCTCTCTACTTGTTGTTCATGCAAAAAAATTGTTTGTCTAAAATTATTGTAACAACCCATACAAATTTCCTCTCCTTGGCTTGCTTGCTTGACTCACACATTTCCCCAAGTTGATTGTACTCAAACCCCATGTGCCAAATAATTATGGGATGTGACTTCTCACACCCACCCTCTTACATGTATTCAATGATTGTATTTGGGAACACTCAATCATAAATTAGAAGGTTCATATAACAATAGAAAATTTAGTAAAATGGTTTGAATTAATATACATGGGGAATTCCCCCTTGGACCCCTCTTAGCCAATCTCTCGGACCCTCCCCTCTCTTTTGGATTAATCCACCCCCCATCTATGTCCATGTCCCCTTAGCAATTGGGATCACATTTTATTATTAAAACGTAGGAATACAATTCACATATACATCACTTTGGTCGTAGCCACACATTATATATACATTAAGAAATAATTAAATTGGGCATTATAGTGGGGAAATTACATTCCCCCTCCCCTAAAATTTTGCACTATCCTTGGTGCACACTATGTCAATATACATATATACAATTTTACATCATAATTCTTTAATAAATAAAATTCTGCAATCTCACAACTCCAACAACAATTCCAACCAAAATCGCATGTTCCTCTCAACCCGTCGACCCAAGGAATGCACCATTAATTTATTAGGGCTAACCCAAGGAACATACCATTCATTTATCGAGGATAACCCAAGGAATGTGTCATTATTTTATCAAGCCCCCCAGTGCAATTGGATGGGACTCTGAGATGTGGTTCCAGAACTCTAGCTACTCAAAATGGAGTTTTGCATTTATTTTTTCTTCAAATTTGTCAAAACTTTGTGGGTATTCCTCCTGCATGTTTTCTTCATTCTCTCATGTAGCATATTCAAGAACATAGCAGGTGCATTAAATATTTACCATCCCTATGGCCTTGTTCCATATCACTTTGAATTTTTGGTCAAGGATGCATACTGGTTCCACCCGGAAATCCCCTTCGTGCTCCACTTAGATCACAGTCCAATCACTTATGTGATTAGGTTCAGTGACATATTTCTCTAATAATGACACATAAAATACATTATGCACTCTCATGGGTGTAGGAAATGCTAGCATGTATGCATCTGGCCCTATCTTTTCTAATATTTCAAAAGGTATACAATATCTTGTTGCCAACTTCGGGCAACTTCCTAATCATATCGAACTTCTCTTCGCTTTCACTTTTAAGAAAACATTTTCTCCCACTTTAAAATCTCTAAAAACTCTATTCTTGTCTGCATAACTTTTCTTCTTATCATGGGTAGTCCCTAATTTCTACTTAATATTTTCCATATGTTCTTCCATTTCCTTCAACAAATCTCTCCCAACAACTTCTTTGTCTATTGGATTATCCCAACTTACTAGTGTGTTACACTTCCTTCTATATAATGCTTCAAACAGACTCATTTTTAATGAGGAATGATTTTCATTATTCTAAGAAAATTAAACTAAGTGGATATAATCCTCTCACTTTCATGGTTGATCTATAACATACATTCTAAGCATGTCCTCAATTATTTTGTTAATCCTCTCTATCTCTATTTTCCCATCTGAATCTGGGTGATACACTATATTGAGATTTAAATTTGTTTCAAAACCTTTGAGCAAACCTTTCCAAAAATTTGAAGTAAAATTTTCATCTCTATCTGAAACAATTTCCTAGGCACCCCATGTAGCCTAACAACTTATTTCATATATATTTCTGCAATATTTGATGCTTTATGTGTAGTCTTCACTAGAATAAAATGTGTTGTCTTAGTTAATTTATCCACCACCACCATGATGGATTCATGTTGCTTCACTATTCTAGGCAACTTAGCAATAAAATCCACTATGACAACTTCCCACTTCCATTATGGAATGGGAAATGGTTTTAGCAACCATGTTGGATGTCTATGCTCAGTCTTCACTTCTTGACACTCTATACATCTGGCTATGTAATTAGCCACTTATTTCTTCATTCCAAACCAAAAGTATTGGCTTCTTACAGATGCAATTGTCTTTTAATATCATGGGTTCCCAACATATGGCACATTATTAATTTCCTTCAACGCTGTATTTTTTGGCTCATTGGAATTCGACACATATACTTTGCCTTTGTACATGAGAATTCCATCTTATTTCATCTCATAAGAATTATATTTCTGCTGAAAATTACCTTGTTGTAATGTTTTTTTTTGTTTTTTTTCTTTCACAAATTGTTGATCTGAATTTGCAGTTGCAATCATTTTATCTTTCAGAACAGTCTTGTACATGTTAATGGATACAATATGCACTTCATGAGATCTCTTGTTGAGTGCATCATCCACTTGGTTTTCTTTTCTTTTGATGTACTTAATTTAAAAGTCATATTCACTGCTTGAATTCAAGCCATTTATTTTGTCTGACATTTAATGTTGGATGTCCAAAAATAATGCTTCAGACTACAATGGTCTATCATTGGCTCAAATTTATTCCCCATGAGGTAATGTCTCCATATTTTCAATGCATGTATAATTGTTGCTAACTCTATATCATGGGTAGCACAATTCCTCTCATGCTCATGTAATTGTTTGGATTCATAGCATACCACATGATCTTTTTGACTGAGAAATCTTTTGAGCCCTTCCTTGTATGAAACAGTACACACAAAATCTTTATCTAGATCTGCAATCTTCAATATTGGCTCACTCGTCAATATGTCTTTCAGTTGCAAAAATATTTCTTCACACTTGGAAGTTCATTCAAACTTCACTCCCTTCTTTTGCAAAGAAGTTATTGGACTTGCAATATTTGAAAATCCTTTTATGAATCTTCGGTAATAAATGGAAATACCCGTGATTGATATAACCTATGTCACATTTCTTTGTGTTGACCATCCTCTAATGGCCTATATATTCTTAGGGTCCATTGTTATCCCTTATTCTGAAATTATATACCCTAAGTAGTGAATCTTCTTTTGATAAAAAATGTACTTACTTAGCTTGGCATACAACTTATGCTCTCTTAAAACTTGCAACACCATTCTCAAATGTTGTGCATGTTCCTCTTCTAACATAGAGTAGATGAGTATATCATCTAGGAACACAATTAAAAACTTGTCCAGGTACTCTTTGAACACTCCATTCATCAGGAACATGAAAACAATTGGGGTATTTGATAGTCCAAATGGTATTACCATGAATTCATAATGCCTATATCTTGTCCTGAATTATGTCTTATTGATTTCTTCTTCTTTTATCATCACTTGATGATAACTTGATCTCAGGTTAATCTTCAAAAATATTCGTTCATCTTTTAGTTGATAAAATAAGTCACCAATCCTTGGAAAAGGATATTTTTTCTTTATGGTGACCTTATTTAGCTATCTGAAATCAACCTTAGGATTCCATCTTTCTTTTTCACAAAATGAACTAGGGATCCCAAAGGTGACACACTTGGGTGTATATGCCTCTTCTTTAACAATTCTTCAAGCTACATATGAAAATATTTCAATTCTGGTGTGCCCATTCGATATGGTGTCTTGGACACTAGGGAAACTCCTGGCACCAAATCAATAGAA
Source organism: Picea engelmannii (assembly GCA_009831015.1). NCBI lineage: Eukaryota > Viridiplantae > Streptophyta > Pinopsida > Pinales > Pinaceae > Picea > Picea engelmannii. The sequence continues at coordinate 12,039 of WSFP011415464.1, read as the reverse complement.
AAATCAATATCTCTCTTTGGTTTCAATCCTAGGATTTGTCTAAAAACATATTAAAAATACTTCAATACCATATGGTATTCAATTCTTTCTACTTTATCCCGGGTTTCCTCTTTCATATGGGCCACAAAAATCTGACACCCCTTCTTGAAACTCTTTTTCAACTACTTAGCTGGAATCTCGCTAACAACTACATCCCTTGGAATTCCTTGAACTTTTCCTTGTTTCCCTTCTTCATCAAGACATGTGATATCTTGTAAAAATATATAACAACATGGTGTTTTTCCAACCAATCCATGCCAATTAAACAATCATATGAACCCAATGGTATGATTTTCACATCTAACTGCTTAATCCTTTGCAAATGAAATATTTCAACAATTTTAGAGTTTATGTAAATATGGCTAGCTCCAAAATCAATTAAAATTTCTATGTGTTGATTATCAATCTTACCTTCCACTTCAATCATGGAGGATTGATATTCTTCTTACTTATGGTCCAAGGCTGCATAAATCCTTGGCATGTTTCCTCCCATGTCTTCCATTGTTTCAACCTCCTAAATGTTTTGAACATTCATCATTATTTATCCTTTATGAGGGCGGTCCCTATATAAGTGACTTCCCTCACATCCCCAACATTGCATAGGTTGCTAATTTGGCCTTTTCCCAAATAAATATGCAGTCTTGTGCTCATTTTGGGTTCAGTGACCTTGATAATTTTCTTGGGAGCTCTTATTGAAAAAGGGTGGTTTAAAACATTTCTTCCTTTGATCTTCTTTACCCTTCATCTTGTCATTCCAAACCTTTTGGAAAACTAGCCTCCCTCTTCTATACTCATAAATATACTTTTCTCTCCTTATGGATTTCTCCAAAGTCTTGGGGTTATCATATTGAATCTTGTCATTGTAGAAAGAGGGTAACCCACTCATAAACCTTTGTATTTTGAATTTCTCATCCTTTGTGAAGTCAACATACTTCAAAAACTCAAAGAACCTCTTCTCATATTCATCCATTTTCATTCTTCCCAACTTGAGTGCAAATAACTATTTCATCTTCCTTTCATAGTAATGTTAGGAAAAATATTTATCTTGGAAATATCCTTTGAACTACCTCCATGAGATCCTCTTCTCATCAAGGTGATTGGCTTGCTTAAGCTTATCCCAGCACATGGTTTCCTTTCCTTGCAAGTGGTAGGTTTCCATTCTAGCTTCTACCCTTGAGGGGTAATCATGCAATTGGAAATTTTTCTTCATTTCCAACATCCAAGCCTCAACCTCTTATCCTTTCTTGTGCTAACCATTGAAATTTGATGGCTTGATTTTCCTGATTTCACCTTGCAAGATATATGCCACATACCTTCTCCTTTTCCTCCTGACAGGAGACACACATCAAATACTCCTTGACCTTGAACTTTCATGAGTTCTTCTGGTGGATTTCCTTGGAGAATGATGGTGGATTCTCATGCTTCTTGACTATCTATCATTTCCATGATCATCCCTTTTTCTTTGGGATCTAGATGATGTCACTTGTCTAGAACTTGCTTGGTGTTGGAGTCTTTGTTTACTTGTTTGTGCAACATATTCAAAATTTGAAGTATCTCTTCCTGAGCCTTCATAATCCTTTAATTATCTTCTCTATAGATCTGCACTTCCCTGTACAAGCTTCTCATAGTTACAGGCTCATGCTTGCCTCTTCTTCCATTGAACTATGTCTCATCATTTCCCATGTTGATATGCATACCTATGATCTCTTCCTCATTGATCCGGATTTAGGAGTGGAATGAACTAATTAACAGAATGAATACAATAAACACAGAGATAGGAAGAATAACACAAATATCCAGTGAACAATAACTTCTATTAAATAATGAAATAGGTTAAAACTGTAAAACTGCAGAACTAAAACTTACTTGAATGGTGGTAGTTACCTCTGAGAAGAGATGTGGCTGCTATGTGCATCCGTCTGAGCGAAATGGCTTCTAACAAGGATCCATAGGGCCTTTACATATTAATCATGAATTCCAAAACCCTAGACATCCAAAAACCTAACCCTAGAAGGTGAAACTCCAAAAGTCATGTGGGCCCTATGGGTAAATTGGTGTAATTTGGTACCTCAACTTCCTAGGGTCGTAACTTTTGCATACGACCTCCATTTTAGGTGTGTGATAGCCCATTGGAAAGGTATTTCAAAGACATACAAATTTTTTTGTTAGAATCTGACTCTGTCTATAGTATAACTATGGCAAGTCAAGAAAACAACGTTTAGGGCCCCAAAACAGTCCTGGAAGTACAACAAGATGTGATGACATGAAAACATACAAAATAAGCCAGTTGGATTAGGCGAGAGGCCACCCGTATCCACCTGGAGAATGTGTGAGTCTTCATACAACCCCAAAAGTGTAGAACTCACAATTATAAAAGCAGTATAGAAAGACATGTTGAATAAAAAATGGACACAAGGAGCCAGTTGGAATAGGTGGGTGACCACCAATATCCACCTAGATCAATCCTCCCCCCTTATGAAGCAATGGTCTCCATTGCATTGATTTCCTCCATTAAGTGAGGAAACTTCTGTTGGATTTGGCCCCAGGTGAGCCACTTTCCTTGGTGTAGGAGTTTCCCTACCTTGACAACCTGTTAAAGTTGGATCTGTTGCTGCCGAGTTCCCTTGATCTATGTGTCCACTATATGATCGGTGGATGTTTGTTCCTTGCAGTCAGGGTTGAGCTATGTTGGTGTCAGTTGTTCAACGATCTCATAGGTGTCCAATAATGGTGGAAAATATGGTCGAAGGAGGTCCACATTCAATACTGGATGCATACCAAGGAAGGGTGAAGTGTTGAGCTCAAAAGCATTGCTACCCACAGCCTTGGTGATAGTGTAAGGCCCATAACGAAGTGGGAGAAGCTTCTGATGGGGCCCAGTGAGATTCTCCTTCTGCAAATGTAACCAGACTTTTTTGCCAACATGAAACTGGTGTCGTACCCTGTGTTTATCATGGCTTTGCTTGTACTTAGCATTGGATTTCTGCAAAATCTCATGGACCTGTTGGTAGATGTGATGAATATGCTCAATGAATATCGTGGGTTTGTCGAATACAGACTGATCAGGGGAAGATTTTTTCGGTGTGGTGGCAAGAGGAAGTGAAACATTAATGGGTCCCAAGGGTTGGAATCCCAGACCCACTTGAAATGGGCTATGGCTGGTGGAACTATGGAGAGCCCTGTTGTGACTGTGTTGGACATAGAGGAGAATCTTTTCCCATGTATGAGGATTCTTAGAATTGTACATGCACAAGATGTGCACAATCATACGATTGAAAAAATTAGTTTGGTCATTGGTTTGGGGTGGAAAGAAGTGGATTTTGTGAGATTGGTGTGCAACAGAGACCAGAGACTCGACCAAAAGGTGTTGAGAAACCTGTTGTCTCAGTCGGAGATGATGGTATGTGGTATCCCAAAGTGAACACAAATGCATTCAAACAAGATCTTTCCAGTATCTACTATTGTGACATTCTTCTTGCAGGTTGTGAGGATGGCCATCTTCGAAAACTGATCAAAAACCACAAACACACGGTCATTTCCGTGCTTGGTGGACAGAAAACCAGACATGTAATCCATGGAGATGGATTCCCACGGCTTCTCTGGAATTGGAAGAGGGGTGTATAAGCCTTGCTTCTTGATGGCCATATTGGCAATGGCATAGGCAATGCAAGATCTAATATACTTGTTGACGTCCTGTCGAATTTTTGGCCAATAAAAATGGTTTTGAAGAATGACCGCAGTTTTCTCTACACCAAAATGTCCTACCACTCGAGTGTAGTGGGATTCCCAAATCAACTTTGCATGCTCGCTTGTAGGAACACAGATATGGCCCAGGTGGCATAAGATTTCATCCTAAATGTGAAAATCATTGACAATGGCGCCTGTACCCAGAGATGATATGTGGTGATGAAGTCTGGATCTTGTTGGTAAATTTGGGGCCACTCCGATGTTTCATGTCCATAAACATTGGCGAGTCCCAAGAAGCAATGATGCTCAATCAGTGTGGTCGGGGTTGTCCAATCACGGATGACTTGGATCTTAGATGGATCAAAATATACCCCATACTCATCAACAATGTAGCCCAGATATTGGATCGTGTTCATGCCAAAAGAGCAGTTTTCCAAGTTGGCATAAATCTTGTGTTGTCACAGAATGCTCAAAATTTGTTGAATATGTCGCATGTGCTCCTCCCACGTTCTGTTGAAGATGAGGATGTCATCCAACTATACTACCACAAAGGAGTCAGTGAAGGGTCTCAATACATCATCCATCAATCACATGAAAGTGGCTGGTGCATTTGTTAAGTCGAAGGGAATGATTAGCCATTTGTAAAGACCTTCTTTAGACTTGCAAGTTGTCTTCCAGACATCAGTTGGTTCGATGGGAACTTGGTGGTAGCCATACTTCAGGTCAATCTTGTAGAAGAATTTTTCCCCCTTGAATTGGTCAAGAAGGTCATCAATCCTGGGAATGGGGTAGTGGTTCCTGACTATGATTTTGTTTAAGGATCTATAATCAATGCAGAGTCACCAAGTCCCATCCTTCTTCTGCACCAGTACAATCAGGCTTCCACAAGGGGAGGATATAGGTCCGATGTGCCCCTTTTGAAGCATCTCTTGGATCTGACACCTGATTTTGTCATTCTCCATCAATGAGCGTCGATAGAATGGTCCATTAGGTAGAGGTGCGTCGAGGGTTAGATCAATTGGATGCTTGACTTGGTATTGTGTCAGTACCCCTGTAGGTGAGACAAAGATGTATTTGTATTCTTCCATGATCCCTTCCACTTGCTTCTGTTGCAAAGAGAGGCGTTATGTAGAGGCCACGGATGTGGTGGTGACCTTCTACTTACTGTAAGCATGGATCATAAAGAAGACAAACTTCCCAGTCTGTGAAATGACCTTACTGCATTTCTTAGCAGAGATTAAAGAAATAGCAGTAGGCAGTGCCACCTATGGGATCATGTATGATTGCCTACCCAAAGTAATAATAACATTGAGGGTTCTAGACTCATACACATCATGACGCTTCCAAAAATATGGTTTTCCTAAAATAACATCACAAACTTCAGGGGGAGAAATATCACACAGTACCTCATCTTTGAAAGGATTGATTCCATAGGGAAGAAAAACTTGTTGGCTGAAACAAATATCTCTTCCTTGACAAAGCCAACTGATGGTGTAGGGTTGCGAGTGTAGTATCATTGGCAGGTTCAGCCTCTTGAAAACCTCTGCTGAAATCAGGTACTTCTGACTACCATTTTCGACAGTGAAATGAATCGAAGCGCCCTTGACCCACATCGGCGCGTGAAAGACGCATTCCCCTTCCTCTGGTTCTTATGGTTCGTTTGGCCAGACTTTGGTGGTAGTGACCATGGCACTGGGTTCAACATTGATAATCCACTTCCCTCCTTTAGGATTTGACTTAGAATTAGAATCGGCCTCTGAATCGGAAGCCTTCAGCTCACCCATGAGGGACTGCTTGGAGCGACATTCGTTAATGTTGTGCCAAGGAATTTATGGTACTCACACCATTTTCTCATGTCCTTATTCATCTTATCATTTCCCTTTTGTGTTGCAGCTTGGACGTATTATCCTGAGGGTGGCCATCTCGACTCGGTCCCCTGTTGTGTGGGTTGGGGTTTCCTTTTCCCTGCTTCAGCTGTGAGGGATTTGCATATCCAAACTCTCTTCGTTTATATTTAATTTTTTGCTCGATCTTGATAGCGTATCTATGAGTTGTGCCCAATGAGGGGATGTCCAGTAACTCCATTTATGTTTGAATGTATCTATGCAAATAGTCGCGGTATTTGAAAACCCGATGACGCTCAAAATCTTCCATACCCAATTTGGTGCATAGGGTATGGAAAATATTGGTGAAGTCTGGTACTGTCTGGTCCTTTTCTTGACATAGGGTGGTCCATCTGGTGTACTGGTCCTCGTAGATTCCGATAGGGTAGTATTGTTCTTTAATGGCATCCTGGAAGGAATCCCATGTAGGGGCCACCACAAAAATTGCAGATTCTTCCATGACCCTTTTCTCAGAGTAAGTATTCCACCAATCTTTAACATGGGGAACGACCTTGAGGAGTGAAAACATGATCTTTTCTCGATCAGAAAAATTTTGGACCGAAAAATATCCTTCAAGCAGATTCAACCATTTATCTACAGCATCCGCATCTATCAGTCCTTCAAATAATGGAATATCAAAATTTACCTGTACCTTGAAGGGGGTTGCATGGCCACCTGATGAAGATGCTTCTCCTGTGGGAAACCGTCGAAGGATCTACGCAAAGTTTTCCATCATTTCATTCCTTTGTCGCACGAGGGCTTCCTCGAGCAACATTTTAATAGGATCTCATGCTCCACCATCTTTCTTTTCATCTCCCATGGGTTGTTGTTGGGCTCAATGCGACCGATCTAGTAATGGCTTGATTGGTTCAAGTCCCAACTTCTTGTACCGAGCCCTTGTTGGGGACATGCACGAAGAAAAATTAATGAAGAGAAGAATTATCTAATACCACTGATCTGGATTTAGGAGCAGAATGAACTGATTAACAGACTGAATACAATAAACACAGAGATAGGCAGAATAACAAAAATATCTAGTGAACAATATATTCTATTAAATAATGAAATAGGTTGAGACTGTAAAACTGCAGAACTAAAACTTGCTCAAATGGTGGTAGTTATCTCTGAGAAGAGATGTGGATGCTACATGCATTCTTCTGAGAAAAATGGATTCCAATGAGGCTCCAGAGGGCCTTTACATATTACTCATGAATGCCAAAACCCTAGACATCCAAAAACCTAACCCTAGAAGGTGAAACACCAAAATTCATGTGAGCCCTATGGGTAAGTTGGTGTAATTTGGTACCTCAACTTCCTAGGGTCATAACTTTTGCATATGACCTCTGTTTTAGGTGTGTGATAGCCCATTAGAAAGGTATTTTAGATAAATACACATTTCCTCATCAGACTCTAACTCCGACTATATTGTGACTGTCGCAAGTCAAGAAAATAATGTTTAGGGCCCCAAAACATCCCTAGAAGTACAACAAGATGTGTTTACATGAAAACATACAAAATAAGCCAGTTGGATTAGGCGATAGGCCACCCATATCCACCTGGAGAATGTGTGAGGCTTCAGACATCCCTAGAAGTGTAGAACTCACAATTATAAAGTAGTACAAAAAGACGTGTTGAATGAAAAACGGACACAAGGAGCCAGTTGGAATAGGTGGGTGGCCACCGATATCCACCTGGATCACTCATGGTTGTAATATCCCTGAGCATCATCCATAACTCTAGGCCTCATATAAGAACCAAATTTTCTTTCTTGTACCTCTACTTTTGCAAGAAATGTGCATATAATAATTATTTTTAGAACATGCATAAAACATTTCATCAATTAGAATAAAGGTTATTTCCTCATCAATTTATGAAGGACATAATGTACTAATTAAAATTTTGATTTCTTAGATGCATTCCTCTTTGAAACATATTTCCAATGGTTGTATTCATGCCTCGATCTAAGTTCTGAGTGAAACGTTACAAGATAAGTACTTGATTCAAAATTATGGGTTGACATATATCTTCTACCCCTCAAGACCTTTCCAACAACTATTCATTTGATCGAATTCGAACTCCAAGCTAAAAGTTATGGCCCAAAGAAGTTTATGATGTTTTACCTAATTTACTCATGTATGCTACATGCGACTTCCTTTTCTTCTTGCACATTTTTAAATATCCATATCCTAAATCTGGCTCCATAGATTTTTTCTATGGTTCATAAGCTTTCCATAGATTTCTCTTATGCTCCAAATGGACTTATGAGCAAGGATTTATGCCCTCTGAAAGTAAATTGGTGCCAAAATTTTACCTTTACTCTTTTGGCTGTAACTTTCTCATATGAGCTATGTTTTACACCCAGAATAGCTCATTGGATATCTCTCTTTGAGTTCTTTTATTTGAGTTGTAGAGAAGTTACACTCTATTTGGGTTTTGATTCACTAAAAATGTTGTTTAGGGCCTCAAAATCACCCTGCAAGTTAATGACTTTCAAAAATACGAAAAATTCAGAAAATTTTATATATAATTGATTTTTTTATTGTCATAACATCCCTTTAAAAATGAGTCTTTAATCTGAATTTGGGTGAACTTTGAGTCATGGATCTGAGCTCCATTAGTGTTCGACACTTTCCTTTGGATGCGCACAAAATTTTTCCCAAATTGTCGACCTAACCATCGGTTGTCGATCATCAACGATTTTCATTGACAAATGAACTCCTTGCCAGTTAAGCCGACACCCGACCATCATCCCAATGACCTTTGATCATTTCTCTAGGAAACCACTTGTACACATCTCTAAATTTGTCGACTCGATCATCAACCATCAGCTGTCAATGATCCCTGTCAACTAACGAAACACTTCTACAATTCGTCCAACCTGACCATTGACCAATGACCATCCTTGTTAGCTGATGTGGCATGGCATGTCATCCTGAGGTGTCAAATTGGATGATGTGACATGACACGTGGATGTTGGCATGGCATGACACATGAGTGTTGATGTGGAATGACACATCATCACCCTCTTTCCTTCATTGACCATTGGTTGTTTCTCTTGGACAACCCAAACACCTCACTAAATCAATCGACACCCGAACATCGGTCCATTGGCCATAGAAAATTTTTTGTTGGTGACCAAAAAAACTTCGTCGAATCCAACCAACCCCAACCATTGACCTGTCAAAATCCAACGATTTCTATTGGCGACTGAAAACATTTTGTTGAATTTGGTCAACTTGATCATCAAAGATTTCCTTGGCCAACACAAGCAGTTAGAAATGTTTTTACTAAATTTCTGATAAATTTGGACCGTTGATCTCCCATTGAGAAATGATCTCGACTGTTGATTTACCAACTTCGTCCAACTTTGTCAATGCCCGACCATCGACCATCGACCGTCAAATATTTCTTCTGACTGAACCAACTCTTCACTAATTTAATCGACCTAACTAGCAGTCATAGACTATTTCTCTTGGTGAACTTCAACACTTAGAAATTATAACAAAGACCCAAGTGAATCTGGTTCATCGATCTCTCACTCAATATTATCTTGGTCTTTGATTCTTCTCCAACCTCGCAACAGCCGAAAATGAATACAGATCATTAATCTAATACATTTTTCCCAACTGCCGAAAATTGATCTCAATCGTTGATTTACTCAACCTTTCAAATTGTTGAAACCTTATTTATTTTTAAATTTATTAAAGTGAATCTGGGTTGTTGATCTTGGGATCAAATATGATCTCAGTCATTGATTCACTGAACTTTGTAAAACACTACAACGACCATTAAAACAAGAAATTTGACCATTACAATTCGAATTTAACTCTACAACTTTGCAGATTGGATCCATTGAACCTTTTAAACGGTTCTGATTCATTTAAACTCAAATTTTGCTCACGAATTTGGGGATTTCTCTATGATTTTCACCATTTTCCCCAAAATTCACATAGACTAAACTCTGCAATAGTGAATTCTCCCAATTCAAGACTGTCTTGGTCCATACAAGCACGATGTTTGAACCAGAATCTCTGATACCATAATGTAACATCCCCCAGTGCAATTAAGGAACATTACGGTGCATAGTACTCATAAAAACTAAAAATTTATGCTAACTAAATTATTTCCTATAGCTTAATAGCTACGAATTACAACCAAATCTTACTGCTATCTATTACCATAAATTAGATGCATCTACAACATGATAAAATCACACATGAATGCAGTTGAATAATTTAGCACAGTAGCATATAAATCATTCTCAAATACACATAGTTCATGCACAACAATTTAACTCATAAATACAAACAGAAGAAAGATAAAAATGTATATGTTTTATAAACAGTTGTACAACTAGCTGCTTGGGACGTACATTCCACCCAACCATATAATTTTTATTACAAATCTCAACAACAATTCACCCTCGAGCCGATGCTATTAATCCATAAAAGAGGGTGGTCTCTCACTATCCACTCACAACTCATAAACTCACAAACCACTAGTTTTCTCATACAAATATCTTGATTTTCCACCAACTCTCTTCCTCTCAACCTACCCAACCCAAGGAATGTACTCTTCAATGATATCAATCCCTCAGGCATCCCATTTGTTTATCAAGGTCTCTCTGGCACATGTAACCAAGAATCTCTCATCTAGGAACTCAAGGGAACTCACTGCCAAGAAAACTAGCAGCAAACACATTTTTTTACAGTGGAACTCACACTAGAGTTCACTCTTCAGACTTGACAACCTGTATCTTTAGTATTCAGCTCCAAAATTCTCCAACATGCTCTACAATTAAACCTCCATGGATGCTCTGAATCCAATCTCTCGTTCTTCCTCTCTACTTGTTGTTCATGCAAAAACATTGATTGCCTAAAACTATTCTAACAACCCATACTAATTTCCTCTCCTTAGCTTTCTTGCTTGACTCACACACTTCCCCAAGATGATTGTACTCAACCCCCATGTACCCAATAACTATGGGATGTGACTTCTCACACCCACCCTCTTACATGTATTCAATGATTGGCTTTGGGAACACTCAATCAGAAATTAGAAAGCTCATATACCAATAGAAAATTTAGGAAAATGGGTTGAATTAATATACATGGGTAATTCCTCCATTGGATCCCTCTTAACCATTCCCTTATACCCTCCCCTCTCTTTTGTATTAATTCAGCCCCCAATGTTTGTCCATGTCCCCTTAGCAGTTGGCATCACATTTTATTATTAAAACATAGAAATACAATTTGCATATACATCGCTTTGGTCGTAGCCACACATTATATCTACATTAAGAAATAATTAAAATGGGGATTATAGTGGGGACATTACAAATGAGGATGACACCATCATTAGAGTATATGGTTTTGAATAGTATCCATACAAGCTACCAATTTTCCTAACTCCAAGAATATTTTCTTTGGAATACATCAAACAAAGGCTCATTTCAAATCAATTTCATTTTCCTAGCATAAAAAGGCCATCACTTTCAAGATGCATCAAGAGGTTGTCACTTTCTTGGTCAATCTTAGAACTTCTCTAGATGTTACAAAATAAATGCTACAACATCTGTAATTTGAAAAAGGAAGTAAATGGGTGTATGACCCACATGGTGTGATTACAGCCAAAAGGCCTATGTACAATAATATTACAAATCATGTATTGTAATAAGATACAAACCTGGATTCATGGGAATAATTTAAGAAGATTCTAGAGGCAGAGGCCCAAAATCAAATTACCACTCATTCAATGAACCAATCCAATATAATTCAAACTCCTTAGAAACAAGAATTACAAATTGGAAAAAGGATATTTTCATACATGCATTCTGAAATGGATATTAATGATAACCTAAGTGAGTAGCTAATAAAAAATACTAAAGGTGATGAAGAATTAGACTTAGAGGGGTTCTTCCCTGACTTTACAAGAAAAAGGAAGGGTATTGCAAAACAGACAAGGATCAAGTGAGGCTATTTCAATCTCAAAGAGACCTACTATCACTATTGAGCATCTCAGTTCAAGTCTATTGTTAACAACATAATTTTCAAGGACCTCTTTAGCTGAAGGAACCCATGATAAGAAACCCTCACTATTTTCTTAGTATTTGGATATAAAGAGAAAGAATCAAGAGGTTAAAAATGAAATGTATCCTCAAGATTGGGGAGAAAAAACAGCTTAAAAAAATCACTATCTATTGTGGATTACCAATAGGGTATATTCATTTTGGTTGTACTATAGTAAAATGTACTTAAGCCTCTTTTCCTGTAGATTAAAAATCCACTCACATGAGAGTAAATCTTGGGGATATCCACCTTATGGATATGATTGAATTGCACCAGCAAACAAGTGATATGTTGTATAGAGGGGTCTTGCAATCCTCTACCAGTGAGAGGAAGATGCAAAATATGGTAGTCAAAATAGGGAA